>OX457085.1:41900033-42164531 GCA_949752835.1 Empis stercorea
GGTGACACTAAATTTTGTGTCACCTATATTGTTTTGTGTACAGAAAAGAATAAAAATTGAAATATAATGTATCATAGATTTTACTTTATAAATTTTAACGGTGCAGTTGCATAAAGCCATCGGCCATAACGCCATCATGGATTTATGGCTCACGTTCTATGTAGAAATACAAGATTTTTCTTGTTCAACTATAGTATTAATAAATTTTTTTTAGATAATTACAACTATAGTATTAATAAAAATTATAGTATTAATAAATTTTTTTTAGATAATTATTAATTATAAATATCAATAGAAAGCCATCTCTGGAAAAATCATGCAGATGGCTTTAAAACTCATTTAAGTGATTCATAAAGCCATCAAATTTTGAGTCTTAACACCATCATATTTTAATTACTTCAATAATTTTGTAGCAATTTCAAATATCCGCGTCTTTTGGTAAATATAAGCACAAACTAATAAACTGTATACAGACGATTATATTAGAATATCATTTTTGTCTACAATTTTCTGGCTCCACAAAGAGAGAAAATGATATATTCTGGAAAAATGTAGAAAATGTAGAACAAAAAGTAAAGAGAGCGACGAATTTCTCTACTTTTCATTCTACATTTTTCCAGAATATATCATTTTTCTCTTTATGGAGCCAGAAAATTGTAGACAAAAATAGTATTCTAATATAATCGTCTGTATACAGTTTATTAGTTTGTGATATAAGTAATAAATAAGTACGTAGTAATTATATTATATTTAGTAAAGTTTTTCAGAATGGCGTCTGTTCGGAATCTTGTCGGAATTTTTTGGAAAAGGGCAAACCTATAAAAATGATTTTACTTTTTCCCAAAATTTATAAAATTTTCGGTGAATGTAATAAGAAATTGGCCTTTTGCGAAAATGTGATAAACTTCCGAAAAAAGGAAATCATTTTTATACGTTGAAAATTATTTTATCACTTGATTTGTCATTTTCCGAAAAACTGCCAGAAAAATCCCGAAATATTTGTCTGGCCGGCCATTTTGGGTTTCTGGGTTTCGCGTTTTCGGGATTTCTGGATTTCATTTTCTGGATTTTGTTTTTCTGGATTTTATTTTTCTGGATAACCTACCCAACCTACCCAATTTGTTTTATCATGCAGATGGCCTTACGACCCAATCGAGTGAGTCATAAAGACATGATGGCGTTATGACCGATGGCCTTATGCCACGGCAATATTTTAACTTTATATATTTTCACTTTTAACTTTTATTTTCAACTCTCCAGTTAATTTTGCAATTAAAAAAATTAAACATCAGCTGATAAATGACACTTTCGAAAGTGTTTCCGTTTGGCAATATTAATGTGGAGAATAAATGCGAGTGTTTCCGAGTATTCAATTTAAAATTTTAACTGATCATTGACCATTAGTCTATTTATTTTCATTAAAAGAACCTTGATCTAGATTAACTAAATTAAATAAAACGGAAACAAATGAGAAACAAATTGACACACCAAAAGAAACGGATGAACAAGAATTATTACAACCAACACCAGAAGGGTTAAAACTAGTTGAGTTTAAAATAGTAGATAGTTTTGAATAAGTAAATTAAAAAATCCACAAGATATTATATTGCGTCCAAATAAAATATTAGCTTACATTCCAAAAAGGAATTGTATTATAATGATTAGGCCAAAAGATAGCACTACAGGACCAATCCGTGACATTCGGCAGATTATTATGGAGCGACGTGCAGAAAATCACTGGTCCATAAAAATTGAAAAAATTATATATTACGAAGGGGGAGTTATTAAAAAGACGGCCGTCGACAAAATAATATTAATAATATAAAGAAAAAATTGAATTAAATTTAGAAATACTAATATAAAAGTGACGACTTTACAGTTGAAGTTACAATTGAGAAGAAAGAAAGTTTTATATTTCAAGAAATATCAAAAAAGAAATGTACAGAAAGAGATAAAGAGATTTTATACAATGCAAAAGTTTAACTGTTTGCCTTTATTTGAGTAAACTGCTATTTTTCTATTTTTAGTCTTATTTTTAAATTTAACACTCCCACTTTTACCCAAAAAAAATTAATTCACAAATTATATGATTTCAATTCAAAAAAAATTCATTAACTTACATTTAAATCAAAAAAAAATTAAAGTACTACTGTATAGTTATAGTATGTAAACAAAAAAAATCATTAATTTACATTAAAATAAAAAACAAATTAAAGTATACTTGTACAGTATGTTAACAAAAATATTATTATTATTATATATCAATTTCAATGATACCCATTTCATTTCGTAAGTTTTCAAACTTTTCTTTTGGCAAAGCTTTAGTGAAAATATCACCAAGTTGATTTCTTGTCGGAATGTATTGAAGTCACACACTTTTTTCCTCAAACTTTTCACGAATGAAATGAAAATGTACGTCAATGACAATGTGTTTGGTACGGTACTCAGGATTCTTTATAAGTTATGGTACTCAGGATTCTTTATAAGTTTAAATCGCACTCTGACAATCCATATAAAATGTTAAGAGATTTATCGTATTCCGGTACTAGCTCTAATAGCAAACGCTTCAACCAAACAAGCTCTTCTACCGCTTGAGATGCAGCAATATACTCCGATTCCGTTGTTGACAATGCTCGGAACACCAACTGACCGCCCCAGAACTCAACATAAACAAATAACCTGACCCCCTACCGCCTAGTGCGATTTTCGCAAACTTAGTTCCGAATTCGGAGTTTTCGTACTGTGTAGTGCGAAACTCGCAAAATTTGCGAATGCGAAAATAGCAAATAATCCGATTGACAGTTTAAATTTCGCAACTGGCTACTATGTATAGCTAAATTCGCATCTTTTATTACAAATTTTATTTGATAACAAATTTTCATTCGAACAGTACACTTATTTTTTTTATTGTTTTTGAAAATTTTGAAAATTTTAATATAATTTATATTAAATTATTAATATAATCAATTTTCAAATAATTAATTAAGATAATATAGTATATTATATTAATATAGTATATTATTATATTATTATTGGGTTTTTCATATTATTTTTTTATCATAAAATAATATTAATTATTTATTAATATGTAAGTAATATAAATGAAGTAATTATTATTATTATGTACTTAATAAATAATTTTTTTAGGTCTAAATAAACCACTAAACCCGGCCAATTTGAAACCATGGTGGAGTATTTGGAAGCAAATAAAGAAATAACTGTTGGTTATGTAAGAAGTTTAGATGGGCGAGTTAAATGTAATCGACTGTAGGAGCGCTTGAGAACAATGCTAAATGCTGAAGGACCTTCTATTCGAAAAGCCGTTCAATGGAAAAAAGTAAACAATATGTTAATTACAATTTTTCTTTTTGAGTTAATTAAAATTAAATTTTAAGGTATGGGTAGATTACAAAACTCACTTAAAGGCTAAGTTGAGAAAAAATACAACATCCATTTCTGGAACTGGTGGTGGTCCAAGTTGGTTTTTATCGTTCACACCAATTGAAGAACGAGTAATTGAGTTGGTGAATTTGAATCGTGCTACATTCGGAAATAGCAACAGCAAAACTTTTGGGGTGGCTGCATCATCAACATCTACAACATCCATTCCTACCACATCTATTGTTCCTGTTCCTGTTCCTCCTCCTGTTGCTCATGATATTGTCAATGACATTAATAATGATGACAATATTAGTAATGATATAGTGTTGGATGACAATGAATCAGAATTTTCATTACCACCAAATACTACGTATATACCACCAGTAAATAATAAAAACCAACAACCAAATTCAAATAAAAATTTTTTTAAAAATAAATTGTTGGAAGAACAATTAAAATTGCAAAAAGATTTTCATACAAAAATTATAGATATTCTAAATGAAAATAAAAATATTAACGTAGAAATTAAAGATTGTATTCAACAAATATATGTTGTGGAAGACAAAAAATACAAATTAAGCAAACGAAAATTTGAATTAAAAGAAAAATATTTACATGAAGAATCAAAACGCCATAAAGAAGATTTAGAAATAAAAAGAATGCAGTTAGAATTGGAAGAGAGAAAACTAACTTTAAAAGAATTAAAAGCAAAAATAAATTGAAATTAAAATGTGATAAAAAGTAAATCTAATCAATTTAATAATTTATTTTATTTATTATAATAAACAAAATATTTAAAATGTATGCTAATAATAAAAATTTATTTTAATTTCATTCAGCTGCAAATTGTATACAAACAATTAATTATTAATTTTATTAAATTATTAATTTTAATTTAATTTGTGTTAAATACATTTTTAATTTGTTATATAATAATTTTTTTTTCAAATTAATATTATGTAATTTAATTTTTTTTAAATTTTGTTAACATTTTTTTTTAAATAAATTACAAAATATTTTTAATTTGAATTCGAATTTTTTTTGCTTGAATTAATAAGTTATCATTTGTGATATTTTCATGGTGTATTATATCATGCTCTACATTATTTTCATGTTCCATAATTAAATCAAAGGGTATCTTATAATCAATACAAATATTGTGCAACGCACAACAAACATTTAATAGTTGTGTCGCTTTTCCTGGCGAATAATGAAGCTCCCTTCCTGCTAATAGGCATCTAAATCGACCTTTCAATACCCCAAACACTCTCTCAATTACATTTCTACATTTTGCCAAACGGTCATCAAAAGCAGCCTCTGAACTACCTTCTGCACTACTTCTGAAAGGTGTCATCAGCCACGGTTTAAGAGGATAACCCGAATCACCTAAAAAATCCATTAATAATTTTATTTATATCATTGAACATTTTAAAAATTACCTAGAATCCAAGATGATTTATCTCCACTATCATAGCATCTATTACAAAACGACCTTTCTTGGCTCATTGCCCATATGTGGGAATCATGTGAAGAACCTCCATAAGACCCATTTACAGACAGAATTCTTAAATTATGATTACAAATCTATAAAAAAAAAGAATGTAAAATTATATATAATTTTAAAACATAATGTATTATAAATGTAACTAACCACCATGGCATTTATACTATGTTTTAATTTCCTATTAAAGTATATGTGCTCGTCTATACTTGGTCGAATAATTTGTATATGTGTCCCGTCAACGGCACCTATTATTCCGGGAAATCCATATTTTTCATAAAAATGTCTTTTAGCATTTTTTATAATATCAGAGGTCTGCACGGCAATTGAAAAAAAAATGTGTCTTAAATTGATCCAGCTGGAAAGGAGTGAAATTGAACTCCTTTCCAGCTGGATCAATTTAAGACACATTTTTTTTTCAATTGCCGTGCAGACCTCAGATATTATGTATGAAATTGTTTGCTGAGCCAAAGCAATATTAATATCTTGACCAACAGAATGCTGATAGCCGCCTTCCGCTAAAAATCTCAATGTTGCAGCCAATTTGATAATTTGTGGTACTGCTGTTGAACGTTTTGGCATTTTTAATTCATATTTAATTTCATTAAATAAATAGAGAAATGCGCTTCCTTGGACAATCGAAAATTTTTAACAAAGCTATAAACAAATAAAAATAAATTTATTTAATTGAATTCTATAATTATCTATAAATTACCTTTTATTTGGTAAATCCATTACATTAGATTTATCTGTTATATATTTTCCTTTTAAATACATAATTCTTTTACCTGTTACTCCTTCATTTACTTCACTTTCGATAACACTTAAAAAAATTGCAATATTATCCATTAACATACACAATTATCATACACAATATTACAATACACAATTTTAATAATTGTATTCGAATTTGATAATTTAAATTTTAATAAAATTCCAATTTGGTTTTAGAGAAAAACATTCAACCATCGAGCAAGTACATAGAATTACAACAATCATCGAAAAAGCGCTAGAAGAAAAACAAATTTGCTCTACAGTCTTCCTAGATGTAGCGCAAGCCTTTGATAAAGTCTGGCATGAGGGGCTCATCAACAAAATAAACCGCATGTTACCAAAAAAATATGTTGAGCTCATAACAGCATACCTAGGTGATAGGTATTTTAGAGTCAAACAGGAGGACGAATATTCCTCACTGAGAGAAATTAACGCCGGAGTGCCTCAGGGGAGTATCCTTGGCCCAATACTGTATTTACTGTACACCAGCGATCTCCCGGATTTTGAAAATGTTACAGTGGCAACGTTTGCGGACGACACAGCACTAATTTCTCTAGGTAAGGACATAAGAGAGTCAACTAATAATCTCCAAGAGGCAACTAATAAATTTAGATGGACTAAAAAATGGAAAATCAAGTTAAATGAGATTAGATCGGTACATGTTAACTTCACCAATAGAAAAATCGAGAGCTCCCAAGCGATAACAATTAATGAGGTAAGCATTCCGCATGAAAATACTGCTAAGTACCTAGGAATGACACTGGATGTCAAGCTTAAATGGAACGAACACGTTAAAAAGAAAAAAAGCGAGATGGAGTGTAGGTACAGAGAGATGAACTGGATTATTGGAAGATATTCTAAACTGTCGATCCCCTGTAAAGTGCTTTTATATAATCAGATGCTGAAACCTATGTGGTTATATGGAATTCAATTATGGGGTTGTGCCAAAAAGACACATATAAACAAAATTCAAACATTCCAAAATAAGGTCCTGCGAAACATAGTCAACGCACCTTGGTATGTTCGTAATAGTGATATCCATAGAGATCTCAAGATCCCGTACGTATTGGATGAGGTAAAACGTTTCGCAGTGAAGCATCAGATTCGTCTAGAAAACCACGTTAACAGTGAAGCACTAAAGCTGGTGGACAACACTAATTTAACAAGGCGCTTGAGCAGAACCAAGCCGTTTGAATTAGCAACAGACACATCGACAAGACGGTAACTTCATAAAAGCCAAAGTGAGCTAAAAATTAATGGTTAGTTTTGGTTAAATTTTTATATTTAAATAAATTATGCCAAAAGATTGACAAATTATGCCAAAATTTTGCAAATTATGCCAAAATCCGGAATGGTGTATGGCTAAACTAATTTCGGATGCGAATTTCTTACGCGGTGCCAATGGATGCGAAAATCGCATGATGCGAATTTTTTACGCGGTAGCCCGCCTGATGTAGATCGTCTTGTATCAGCATCCCCAGCATAGTCAGCGTCACTAAAACCATATAAAAGAAAATTTACATTATGATTATAAAATATACCATGATTTACTGTGCCCTTGATATATTTTAAAATACGTTTTACAGCATTTAAATGTTTTTTAGAAGGATTTTCCATAAAACGACTAGCATTATTAAGTGCATAACTTATGTCAGGCCGAGTAGCAATTGCTAGATACATCGACGAAACAATAGCTTCTCTATATGGAAATTCTATTTGTATAGTAGTTTCGACTTTAATTAATGACTGATTAGGATCTGCAGGTATGCTTACAGGATGACAGTCTATCATTCGAAATCTTTCCAGAATTTTTCTTGAATAACCAGCTTGGTAAACAAAAACTAAACCAAATGAATCACGCAATATTTGTAGCCCAAGAAAACATTCTGCATCAAAACTTTTTCAAATTCCTTTTGATGAAAATTCAACAAATCATTCATTATTTCATGATCATTACCAGCAATTAGACAATCATCAACATATATAGCTAAAATAATTTTTGTTTACCATTTGCATTATACACAAAAACACACGAATCAGATTTAGAAGGCTTGAACTCAAATTTTATCAGAAAATTTGAAAACTTTTCGTTTCAGCAACGAAAATGGGCTGTTTAAGCCCATTTTTTGCAATTTACACACTCTTCCACTTTTGTCATTAAAACCCTTTGGTTGTTCCATATAAATTTTTTCACACAACTCTCCATATAAAAGCACAACACAACTCTCCATATAAAATGGCAAAATGTCTTAATTGCAGATTTTCACTTGCAGTAATTGCCAAAATTGTTCTTATAGATGTAAACTTTACTATTGGACTAGGGGGTCGGGGTGGGGATTCTACAGGGTAGGCATTTGTATCCTAGGGTATAAATGTTGCAACTGTAGAAGTTCCTAGCCAAGTGCCTGCATTACCTCCTCGTGGTGGCCCCTGGAACTGTGTACATAATAAACATGGACACAGACCGAATATGCAGTGTGCGACCAAGCCAATGGTGTTACACGTACCGTGCCGAGGGCTGCGTGGCTGAGGGTGAGCTCAGTCGATAACGGTGTACTCCGGATACCAGGCGACCTCCGGTTTTAACCAGCCTTACCACGGTATCGGACCTCTGCCGTGGTGGACTTTACTTTGTCGCGTAACTCGTGGGATCAAATATGGAAGGAAAAAAACAACAAAAAACAATCAACAAAGGAACAACAATGACGACTACAGCAACGAATCAAAATAAGGCAACGACAACAACAAACATCAACATCAACAATAACAACAACAAAAATGGCAATCCCTAACGCACCAATAGCATCCGCAATGTCAGAGGCCGCTTATGCAGGCTCCTTACTTGCAGATGCTATTGAGATGATCGAGAGAACCAGACTAGGCGACACAGATAATGACGCCAGTGACATCGCAACGGAAGATGAAAGCGACTACTTAATGTCGTCTGACAACGACAACGTCACCGTTATTGAGAATACGCCAACCTCCGACGCGGAAGAAACAACCAGCAAAGCGTCAAGCGGTTTACAAATGAAGCCCAGGAGGTTGTGCGGTGCGGCAAGGAAGAAGCTAAAAAAGATCATCTCCACAGGTATCCCGTACTACGAAGCAAGGGCTAGATTGGACAAAGAGTACGAGGATATATTAGCACGGAAGGCATCCGGCTCTCTGTGTATGAAACGCAATAGATCGGACGGTAGTACGCCACCGATGACTATGAAGAGAAATAAAATTCATACACAGAGCAAGCTAACGTACAGCGAGGTTGCGAGTAATACCAAAGTAATATTTGCCACACGGCAATATCCTGTGCGGGCGCTCAGCGAGGAAGAGGCTAAAAAAGTCCAAAGAGCGATATTGAACGCCATGGACGAACTGCCCAGAGGCACCCACGGACGATTCATTGGGTGCGCACGCAAACCCGGATGGGTATCAATAAACTGCGCTGATGATGCTAGTAAGCGTTGGCTGAAGGAAACTATTAAAAAAATCAAGCCCTACAAAGAGGCGGATTTAATGTTAGTAGAGGGCGGGGATCTTCCTGTACACGCGGTTTGTTCAGGGTTCTTTCCTGATGAAGATAATCTTCATGAGGAGAAAATCCTGGACAGACTTGGCAGACAGAACGATGGCCTGCATACCCAGAATTGGAGGATTCTGAAGAGGACGACAAATGAGAAGGGCCACCGAATGGTTCTCTAAATTGACGACGCCTCTGCAAGAGTCATTCAAAGTATGGATTGTAGACCATGGTTCGGTTTCGACAAGATAGATCTCCGTTTAAGAATCCGTGCTGGTGGAAATAATAGGAAGGAAGAAGAAAAACCAACAACAGGTAAGCCACAGCAAGGTGAAGTGCAGGAAGTTTAAAGAACACCTGCGCCAACACCATCTGTTTCCGGTACGAACAAGAGGTGAAACCAAGATAAAAACACCCATGCCAGCGCTGGTAGAAGTGGTCAAAGCGGCATCTGAACCAGTACCATCTACCAGCGGGTTAAACAAAAGCAGCAAGACATTCAGGCCACCTCTTAAAGCTGATATAAAAAAAAGGGAAAATAAAGAAGGAAGGCACGATAGAGAGAGGCGGATAGACCATCAAAGACGATCCCCTCGAAGAGAGCAATCTAGGAGAAGGTCGGTCTCCAGAGAAAATAAAAATAGTTGGCGAAGAGTAGAGCACGGCAGGCCGGCACGACTAGATGCCTCCAGTCGACATAGAAGAAGAGAGGCGTCGCGGAGCCCCCCCAATTACAAATTAAGTAGCAGGGCGGACTCTAGGAGTCCCCCTCCGAGGAGATAAATGCGCTGGAAGTGCATCCAGGCAAACCTACAGCACGCCAAAGCTGCATCTGCAACACTCTGCTGCAGGTTTGCAAAAGAAGACGCTAATATAGCGCTCATCCAGGAACCCTGGCTAGCAAATGGTAAGATCTGTGGGCTAGGAGTGTCCGGAGGTAAGTTACTTTACGATAATACAAACTCGAGACCAAGAGCTTGAATTCTATTTAATAAAGATACTAATTACGTTACAATTACAGAATTCTGTCAACAGGACGTAGTAGCGCCAATCACTGAACCAAAAGGCGAGCTGGAGAACATCATAGTATGTTCTGCATACTTTGCTGCGGATCAGCAATGCCCTCCCCTGAGTTAATAGGACTGCTACTCTTTGCGAGAAGAAACAAAATGCAGCTATTGGTTGGATGTGACGCCAATGCTCATCATACCAATTGGGGTAGCACGGACATTAATATTAGGGGTAAGTCATTACTTGATTTTATTACTAGTTATAATCTTTCGGTAGCAAATTCGAGTAATGAGCCAACATTCGTTAATAGAATAAGGAATGAGGTTCTAGATTTAACCATAACAACCCCCTTCTTAGCGAATAAGATAAATAACTGGCACGTCTCAGATGAGCCATCTTGTTCGGACCACAAACACATTAGGTTCGATATAGTAGGAGTAGGCCCCCTATCGATTACGTACCGCCCCAAAAAGAGAACTAACTGGTCGTTGTACAAAAACGACTTAGAAAGTACTCTAGAGGCGATCCCGAATAAAATAAAAGATATCGAGGACCTAGAAGATGCGGCAATGATGATGAAAACGGCGATCAAAAACGTCTTTGAAGAAAACTGCCCGATTCGCACAAAACGCAGCAACAGACAGGTAAACTGGTGGAATAACAATCTCTCCGACCTCAGAGCTAAGGTTAGGAGACTGTTTAACAAGGCGAAAAACAAAAGTCCACAGGAATGGGAAATATATACGACGGCGCTCACGGAATATAATCGTGAAATAAGAAGAGCAAAAAAAGCCTCGTTTCAGACGTTCTGCGAAGAAATAGATGAACTTCCAGTAGCAGCACGAATACACAAGGTGTTAGCAAATGAAAAGCCAGGCGCCATAGGACTCCTTAAAGGGGACAATGGTCGCTATGCTGAATCAAAAGCGGAAACTCTAAAAATACTATTAGACTCACACTTCCCTGGAGCAGCAACACTAGAAAATGACAACGATGCTACCAGCATTCCCAAAAACAAACCTCAAAAAGAAGACTGGAAACTGGCAGCTAAAATCATCAGCCCAGAACTGGTCAAATGGGCAATCAGCACTTTCAAACCCTTCAAGTCAGCAGGACCAGATGAAATATTCCCGGCCCTACTACAGGAAGGAGGAGAAAAATTAACACTAATACTAACAAGGCTTTTTAAAGCCAGTTTAGTATTTGGTCACATACCAAAAGCGTGGGCACAGGTTAAAGTGGTATTTATACCCAAAGTATATAAAAGGCTGAACGGAGACCCAAAAAATCTACGACCCATCAGCCTATCATCATTCGTATTTAAAACACTGGAAAAAGTGATTGAGAGATACTTGAGAGACTCCATTCTGACAAATAATCCCCTTCACAAAAATCAATACGCATACCAAGCAGGCAAATCCACACAGAAAAAGATTGAGAAATCACTAACAGCTAAGGAGACGGCTATAGTAGCGTTCATGGATATTGAAGGGGCTTTTAACAACACTTCTCATAAGTCAATGATAGAGGCATTGAGAAGTAGGGGAGTAAGCAACGCAATATGTAGATGGACTAAATCCATGTTAAAAAGCTGCCAAGTTGGAAGAGTGCTTCATATCCCCTTTTAGATAAACCTAGGATTTAATAAAAACAAAGAATTAAGTAAAAGTTATAATATTTTATAAAACTATGTTTTTTCACAATTTAAAAGTAAATATATTTTATGTTCTTATATGAAACATGATGTTATATTTGCGAAAAATTTGAATTTCACGAACAACATAATACATATATAAAATTAAAAGTTATAATTTTTTCAAAACTATTAATGTTGTACAATTTTAAATTATTCCCAAGTTTCAATAAATAAATTCTAGAAATTGTATATATGCAATATAATATTAATTTTTAAAATGTCGAAATTTTTACAACCGTAAAATGAAGAGGGTTGAAGGTACAGGTCTCGTTTTTATGTACAATGTGTAGAATAGTGTTATTAAGAAACTAATTTTTCATTTTTTTTATATAGTCTCCCGCATAGGGGATATTGCTTATTTCATTAATACACCTCCTCCTCTACTTTAATGAGATGGTGGTTTATGATTTTAAGTGATTTCGCAAGATTTGAAATTATGGTACCTGGCATAGAAGTTAGAAAGTCGTACATAAAATCTGGACCATTTTATAGCCATTTTGAATTTTAAAAATTTAACTTTGAAAATATCGAAATTCAAATAAACTAACATAAAGAGGGTAGAGGGGATGTGGCTGATTTTTTCATATAAGGTGTAAAATTACATTGTTAAATCAGTATTTTTCCATTTTTTTAAATTAGCGCCCCGCGGAAGGCATGGATCTAGTTTCCTAAATATACCCCCGTCCTCCACGCAAAAAGGATAAAATTTGGAGTGATTTGGATTACCATGAACCTAGTGAACCCAATTTTCAATAATTTTTCCTAACATAATTCAATAATTTTTCCTAAATATACCCCCGTCCTCCACGCAGAAGGATAAAATTTGGAGTGATTTGGATTACCACGAACCTAGTGAACCCAATTTATAAGTTTCAAGTTAATATCTACTCTGTGGCTTATTTTATAGACATTTTAAGTTCCAAAAATTAAATTTTCATAAATTCTGTAATAAATTTTGTAATATAACATTTCTTAGAGATGAAGAATAGAGGGGGTTGCAGGTACGGAAACAAATTTTTCGCGAGAGGTGCAAAATAGTAATTTAAAAAAAACAAATTTCTTAGTTTTTTAATCCAGTCCCCCGAGGAGGTGTTGCCTCTTTTTTTATAAATATACTTCCTCAGCTATGTGAAAGGAGAAAGGGGTGAAAATTTTGAATGATTGCGAAAAGTACTAATCTATAATACCTAACTTACAAGATACAAGGCCCTATCTTAAATGCTACATATCTTATGACCATTTTTAATACAAAAAACACAATTTTAATAGCCCTTTTAAAAGTCTTTCACTTTAAAGTGAAGGTGGGGTAGAGGTATGGGGCTAATTTTTATGGAAAAGGTGTAAAATAGTATATTTAAGAAACTCATTTCTCACTTCTTTAATAAATTTCCCCGCTGAGGGGTTGCAACTTGTTTCATATATAAGCCCTTCATCCACTTAAAAAAGGCGGGAGGTATTTTCTTTAATATGGAATGGAAAGGCACTTACCTGTTATACCTATTTTAGAAGTAATAGTGTTTTACGTAAAACCTTACTGGTTTCATAGGCATATCAATTTTCAAAAATTTATCTTTAATATTACCATAAAATAATGGGGCGGGGACCCAGAGCTCTAAATTTTTGTTATGTTCTTTGTATAATGTCTGTTCATAAACCTGTGAAACAGAGTAAAGATCCGACTATATTAAGGAGTGTTTTTTAACGTGCACAAAAATTATGCATTTTTAACGCTCCATGAAAGGGGTTTGCAGGGACATCATTCTAAAAAGGATATCATAAACATAAAATTCCATCCTTTATTTACGTTTCTGCAAATTTTTTATTGACTTGAATATGTTTTAGTACTATTTCTAAGTGATTAAAAAAGTCTATTTTTGCTTTGCGTACGGCGTACGACGTACGACGTACGGCGGACACGAAATTTTTTTTCGCTGATTCTGGTTCCCTGACATCTAAAACGTCAGAAAAAATTTAAAATTCCGAAAAAAAATTTTTCGAAATTTGCTCTGCACCACAAAGCTTCATATATAAAGATATGAAGCAAAAGCAGGAAAATAGAACTCTCTATAGGTGAAGAGAAGATGAAAGCAACAACCAATTGGGGATGTCCACAAGGTGGTGTTCTATCGCCCCTTCTCTGGTCACTAGTAGTAGATAAACTACTAGATAAGCTACAGAGGGCAGGCTTCGATTGTCAAGGATATGCAGATGATCTTGCAATAATCATCAGAGGCAAATTCGAAAATATTCAATGTGATCTTCTACAGACCGCATGTGGAATAGTACAAAGATGGTGTGAAAAGGAGGAACTAAAAGTCAACCCTGATAAAACCATAATCGTCCCATTCAACAATAAACACAACATGGCCCAACTGAGGAAACCAATGCTGTTTGGGAAAGAAATAGAGTTTTCTGAAGAAGCAAAATCCCTAGGAGTGACACTGGACCGTAAGCTAAAATGGAACGTGCACCTAGAGAAAACTCTAAGAAAAGCGCAGCTCTCATTGTGGACCTGCAGAAGGATCTGTGGGAAAACATGGGGGCTGCGTCCAAAAATAGCCAGCTGGATGTACATGTCAATAGTACGTCCAGTTATAACCTACGCAGCGGTGGTTTGGTGGCGGAAAGTATCCCAACTAAACATCAGGAAGAAGCTCGAAAAACTACAAAGAGTGGCCTGCCTGAACATCACCGGGGCAATGCAGACAACACCAACGGTAGCGATGGAAGTTCTGCTCAACTTGGTCCCTCTACATCTAGCAATTGAAGAGGAAGCCAAATTCGGAGCGCTGAGAATACTAGGATCTAGTAACACGGACACTCAGAATTTAAAAAGTCATCCCGCAATCATCCAAGCAATTAGCAACATACCGCATATAAATATGCCGAAGGATGATTGTAATATAATTTATGATTTCTACAAACCATTCAAGGTAATGTTTCCAGACAGGAATAACTGGGAAGACACCCGACCCTCGGAAACAGAGCTAGAATGGTATACAGACGGATCAAAGACGGAAGAAGGAGTTGGATCCGGTGTCTACGGAAAGAGGCCAAGGTGTAACATTTCAAAAAGCCTAGGTACCCTAGCAACAGTCTTCCAGGCAGAAGTTTATGCAATACAAATATGCGCGGAAGAAAACTTACGAAGAAGATATAGGAATAAGACGATAACGATCTTCTCGGATAGTCAAGCGGCTCTAAAAGCCCTAAACTCTAACCAGCTGAAATCGAAGCTAATAGGCGAATGCTTAAACACGCTAAAAGCTCTAGCAGCTAATAACAGGTTAATTCTCTCGTGGATTCCGGCTCATGTAGGATTCGACGGAAATTAAGAGGCAGATCTCTTAGCAAAAAAAGGCGCAAGTACACCACTCCTCGGTCCAGAACCATTTTGTGGTGTACCACGATGCCTAACTAAATTACAAATCGAAACTAATACTTTTCTCTCTTTTTCAGATAAATGGAGGAACAGTGAAGGGCCCAGACATTCGAAGCTCTTCATAGAAGGCCCATCGAAAAAGAAGGCAACAGAGCTTCTAATGTGCAGTAGAAGAAGAACCAGAACTCGGTTGGGCTTCCTGACTGGACACTGTGGACTCAGGAAACATCTGCACACATTAGGTCTAAGTCAAGAACGATTGTGCAGATTCTGTGAATATGAGTACGAAACAGCGGAGCATATACTGTGCGAATGTGAAGCCCTAATATATAAGAGGCTAATACATCTCGGCAGCTATACAATCTCCCCATCGGAATCATGGAATATTTCTATGACAAGACTGTACAACTTCATTGTCAGTACTGGTCTGTCAAACGAGTAAGAAGAAAAGGGTAGTTACAATAAGCCAACGGCTGCAGTAATCAGGCAGAATTCTGCTGACCCGAGCTTGAATCTAATCTAATCTAATCTACTATTGGACTAAACGTCTCCAGATAGTCAACGCCATATTCTTGAGTGAACCCTCTTATTACAAGTCTTGCCTTATATCTATAGTTCGATTAGGTAGTTGTTTAATTTTGAAAATCCACCGATTATCTATCAACTTTTTACCAGCAGGTAAATTTTCCAATTTCCACGTATTATTTTTAATTAATGAATTATATTCTTCTTGCATAGCTTGTAACCACTTTTCTTTTTCAGTTGAATACATTGCATCTTCATAAGTAATACCTTCTTCCGAAGTAGCTAAAAATACTGAATGATTATTTTTTGTATGACATTTTGGACGTAAACGATCTTGTACGACATTAGAACTTGAAATATCGCAATTATTAAAGGTCGATTTTTCTTTTTATATTCTGAATATTTTCCAATGTTAAATCACTTTCAATTTTTATTTGTTCATTTTTCATCTGATTGTCATTCACAATTTCTTCACTTTTGTTTTTATTACCACAATTTTTATCGCTTTTGGTGTCATTACCACCATTTTCATCAATTAGTTTCAACAGCCGCACATTTTCATCTACAAAATCTTTTTCAAAAATTATATCTTTAGAAACTTGTACTTTTATACCAGTTCATCGAAAACGAGTTCATCGAATACGAGTTCATCGAAAACGAGTTCATCGAATACGAGTTCATCGAATGATCAATTCATCGAATGACGAGTTCATCGAAAAAATATTATTTTTAACTATACTTACATATTGATGATTTTTTAAAAAAAAAGTATGTTTATGTATTGATAATGAAAAATAGCTATAAATGGGGAGGACTGAACCGTTAGTCTTAAAATTCAAAGAATTTGAACAGAAATATAATTTAAATGTTAGAAAGTTGGTATCTGTTTTAATTATATAATTTTTTTATTTTTTTTAAATATATAAAAAGATTATATTCTACCGAAAATGGTTTTTCTCAAAAGTGGGAAATATTTCCCATTAATTATTTTATGCATTGTTATATTTATCATGAAATAGTTTGATTTTTTTTTCCTTGACTTTTCAATGACAAATTTGCTGATTTTATTTTTTGTATTCATTGATAAAATTTCAGCCCTTTACCTAAATTTACATCAAAAATTATGCATAAAAAATATTTTTTTATTAATTTTGTTTCTTTATAAATTTTCTAACTAATTAAAAAATAAAATATAAAGTAATTTAGATCCTACCTGTTTTAAAAAAATATAATACTTTCATTTAATTATATTGTTTTTACATAATTTTACCTAGAAAAACCAAAAATCAAACTAATTACCAATAATTTCTTTTAATAATTTTAATTAATAATTAATCATTTTTAAAAATTTCATTTTACCAACGGTATTTTAAAAATTAATAGTTGTTCGACTATAAATTGCTACAATTGCTTGTGAAATTAAAAAAAGGAATTTAAAAGGACAAAAATTTAAAATAAATTTTTTATATCTAAATTTTTATCATTTTAATTACATTTAAAAATTAAATTATATCTAAATTTTTTTCATTTTAAGTTCATTTAAAAATTAATATATGTATGTTTTATTTTAATAGATACAAATTTCTTGATATAAGTATAAAAAAATTAAAATTATATTTATTTTAATTTTCAATAAATAATTTTCAATCGATCACCTATTA
Source organism: Empis stercorea (assembly GCA_949752835.1). Classification (NCBI taxonomy): domain Eukaryota; kingdom Metazoa; phylum Arthropoda; class Insecta; order Diptera; family Empididae; genus Empis; species Empis stercorea. The sequence continues at coordinate 41,917,485 of OX457085.1, forward strand.
GTTTTAAAAATTGCAAAAAAATAACTTTCGCATTCGAATTTTTTTTACTAGGATCAGAGAATTCACGGCATTAAAAATCAACTATTCTTAATTACAAAATGAAGATTTGTTTAAAAAAACGTCTTACCTAGCTATTTTTCATTATCAATGCATAAACATACTTTTTTTAAAAAATCTTCAATATGTAAGTGTAGTTAAAACTTACATCGCTTTTATTTATTTATTCAACCAAGCAAGGTATACAATTAAAAGTATAACAATATTTGACTTAAATGTAATTATAAGAATAAGAACCTTAATGTAAGTAATGTACAACTTAAATATACTTATATAATTCATATAGACTATAAAATTGATAACAATAAAAATATAGCGTAATACTTATAAGCTAAGTTATATTGTAAGGATGTGTGGGATAGGTTATTGTAGGGTGCCAAGTATTCTTTTCTTTAAAGACACTTTTTGAAATAGATAGTGAGAAGTGTGAGCTGAATTTGTTCAATACCGTGCAAAATCTGGTTATGGGCTCGTTCCTACCATAGTCGGTGCGATGTGCTGAGACCTTTAACAATTGTGTATGTCTAGTTTGTCTCACGTCATTGTTGAAGTTTATTCTTTCAGATAAGAAAGAAACGTCAATATTATTATTTAAGACATCGAAAGTAAAGCAAGAGGTTAAGAGGTCACGACGTGAAGCTAGTGAATTAAGATTTAATAATTTTTGTGAAGTCATTTGGGTTAAAAAGAGCACGAAGGCCAAAAAGAAGAAATTTTTTTGAGTTCATTCAATTATGTCCCTATGTAATTGATAACATGGTTCCCAAATAGGGCATGCATATTCCAGAATTGGACAAACAAAGTCACAGTACAAAGTTTTTGTAACCCACACGTTACCGAACTCTTTGGCTCTCCTCTTGATAAAGCCGAGCATCTTGTTGCCTCTAGAAATAATGGAATCGTAATGAAGATTAAAATTCAGTTTAGAGTCTAATATGACTCCAAGGACATTGATATGGTTTACACGGTGAAGTGTTGTGTCATTTAATTGATAGTTATATAGTATTACAGATTTTTTTCTAGAAAAGCTAATGATGTGGCATTTACTAACATTAAGATCCATTTTGACTGAAGTGCACCACTCTTCTAATATTTTAAGTTTAGACGCAAAGAATTGATAATCAGAAATGTTAGTTATAATTTGAAATATTTTTAGATCATCAGCATATAGTAGATGGGGGATATCGTGTTATTAAGATATTAAATAAGAGAGGGCCTAAGTGGCTGCCTTGAGGTACACCTGAAGAAACACTTATATGCCTGGAAAGTAGTCCTTGAAATTTTACAACTTGACTTCTTCCACTGAGATATGACATAATCCAACTCAATAGTGACAAATCAAAGCCAATTTTCCTCAATTTACCCTCTAGGACTTTATGTTCAACCCGGTCGAAAGCTTTACTAAAATCAGTATAGACAGCGTCTATCTGATGACCCTGTTCCATGTTACATAACAGGTTTGATGTAAAAACAATAAGGTTGGTGGTGGTAGACCTACCTTTTCTGAAACCATGTTGTTGTTCATTTAGAAGAGGGTTAATTATTAGTGATATTTTGTCAGTATTGATTTTCTCAAATATTTTCGGTATGCTGGATAGTATGGCAATACCTCTGTAGTTGTCTATATTGGATTTGTCACCATTTTTATATATTGGAATTAGATAAGATGATTTCCATGCTGACGGGAATGAACCTATAGATAGATATTTATTGAAAATTAGACTTAATGGTTTAGATAGCTCTCAAGCGCAGTTAAAAAGAAAACCAGGTGGTATTAAGTCAGGACCAGGACCCTTTTTTGTGTCGATATTGGTCAACTCATTAAAAATGTCGTCAATTGAGATACTGAGTGAGCTTAAAAGAGGGTTCTGATTTGTAGTTGTACAGTTGATGTTAGTGTGTGAATCGGATTCTGGTCTGTAAAATTCGGAGAAACGGTCAGCAAATAGGTCGCAAATAGCACGTGTACTTGTAGAAGATTTGTCTTCCTTGAACATTGTGGCGGGGTAACCGGAGCATTTTTTTTTTTAGATTCACGAATTCGAAAAAATTTTTAGGATCAGTTAAAAGATTCTGTCCTAGATTATTGATGTAAGATTCATATGACGTGCGAGCCAGAGTCGAAAATTCTGTGGCAAGATCATTATGCTCCTGAATCAAAAAAGGATCAGGATTAGCACCTTGTTTAATTTTTTTATATAGTTTATTTCTTCTATTGCGTAATGATCTGAGATCCCTATCTAGCCATGGTTCAGTCAACTTATTCTTTTGGATTATTTTAGGGACGTAGGTGTCAATAATTTGTAAAATAGTAGAATAGAAAGTTGAAACATTAGAATCTAGATCGTTGGATGAGAGTATTTCAGACCATTTCATGGAAGAGAATGCAGTGTTTAAACCATCAAAATCAGAGTTTTTAAAATCATATACAATTTTATTATTGTAAGATTTATTGGAGAAAATTTCAGTGGATTTGAGCTCAACTATAACTGCTGTATGGTGAAGTGTGTTTGAGAATAAATTCTCAGCATCACTAGCTGGCTCAACAACCACTTCGTCATAAGCATTACAAAAGATTAGGTCAAGCCAACTTCCATTACTGTTAGGACTATGAATTATTTGATGAATATCATTACCATAAAAATTTTCAGTGAAAGATAAATTAGGACGATTAAAGTCACCAAATATAAAAACATCATCCACCTCATTCATAGTTGAGTATATAGTACAGAAAGATTCAAAGAATTCGTTGCAGAATTAGGAGGGATATAAACTATCCCAACAAGAATAGTTTTATTATCAAGAATTTTGATAAAAATGTGTTCGAAATATTTTGAAGTAGGAGTTGAAATTCTCACATGAGACAAGGTATTACGTACTGCAAATAATACACCGCCGCCCCTTGACAGACAGGCAGAATTTTGGTTTACCAGAATGAGGATCTCTTTGGTAAGGGACGAAAAAACCTATCATTGTCTTCACGAGATTTTTGAAGATATGAAATTCTTTTAGAGTTTAAGTGAGAAGCGTATGAAGAGAGATCACTAGAGACTTGTTCGGAGGAGATACCGAAATTTTCATGGAAACAATAGTATAGTTTTCGCAAAGTGTCAAGGTCAGTAGGTAGTCCTTCTTTTTGAATTGCGACTATGATGTTAGTTTTTGTTTTTCCGTCAATACAGACAGTGCTAGATTTATCATGTAAGTATGCTAGATAGATTCGAATGTTGTTATAAATGATGTTATCTCTCAAATGAGATAATAAATAGCGATTATCGACACTGTCAGCCGAGTTAATTGTATTTTTGACGCCAGGAGGAAATAAAGGATCCAAAAATGATTTTTGTGGGTTGTTAGGCAGAATATTAGAAGATTGGAAAGTATGACTGGAAACATCAGATGTACCTGTATATGTATGAGGGATGTCACGGACTGGGATAAGGGGATTTAAAGTATGACCCTGTACAAAGCTGGAAATTTGTCTTAGATTTGTTGAGATAATTTTTTTGAAAGTTATTGTTTATTTTTTGAGCATTGTTGTCTGTAGGCGAAGATGTCTCATGGCATTTAACTACGGGGGGATTATTCCTTGCCATAGGATCAAGACTAGAGCTGGAATTGGCAATAGTTGATTTGTCGGGGACAGAAATGTAGTAGGGAGTAGGATTTAAGGTATGACCTTGTACAAAATTAGGATACTTAAATGTAAAATTACCATAATCTGTAATGTTATTCATATTATTGTTATTTGCATTACTATTGGTAATATGATTATCATTAATATTACCATGGCTAGTATTAAACTTAATATTATTGTTAGTGCTATTTTTATTTTTTATTTTATTTTTAGTATTTTTATAATCAATCCATTGCTTAAAAAGTAAATTACCAGTTTTGAAAACACTGCTGTTTGCTTCTGTGAGTAACCATGCATATTGACTAGGAATCTGTAATTTCAGCGAGATAGCTGATTGATCCCCTTTGTACTTCTTGGACCGTGGCTTCAATTTGGAGCACGTAAAAGTTGTTATATAAAGTACATACTTTAGGTAGTCTGTGAGCTGGGATTCTACTGTATGAGAACCACTTACTAAAACATGGAACATACTTATCTCCTTAAAAAGCTGAATATTATTACTGCGGTCCTGTTTTTTATTATTATTAATATTAATATTATTATTATTTTTAGTTTTTTTACTATTATTATTATTATTCTTTTTACTATTATTATTATTATTATTATTATTATTATTACTATTATTATTATTATTATTATTACTATTATTACTTAATTTATACAGCCTGTAACTCAACTCAATTTTGGACCACTGGACACCAAATTTGAAGATTGGAGATTGCTGAGCTATTTCAGGTTCTGGTATGCTGATAACTTCTGGAGATGACGGTCTAGATTCAAGATCAATTGTTAACAATTCTGGTGTAAGGGCAATTAATTTAGAGGGAGAGAAACATGCGTCACGATTAGTTATTGGAGAGCATCCAACATCACTCGTCTCTACTGATGGTGTAGTAACTGCAGTGTTTAAAGATGGTGGACTAATATATTGAAGATTGTTAATTGTATTTTTCAACGAATGTAGTTCAGAGGCTACCATTTGCTGTTCGAAGTTGTTAGGTATAGATGAGCAAAGCTGAAGATTATCGATTTTAGAGCACAAATCTTCATTACTAGATGCGAGTGTGGCGTAACATTTATGAAGTTCATTAATAGGAAGTAGTAATTTCTTGCAGATTTGGTCATCGTACGCCAGGCAGAGGATTGTTGATATCGTTTATAATGGACTTGGTTCCTTAGATTGAATTTGTTTAGATATATCAGACACATTGCTAATAAGATTGTCAAATGATTTAGCCATAACGTTAAAGTTGTCAGTATATATCGTAGAAAGGGACTGTTACTTCCGGATAATATTATCTTTATCATTATTAAGTTTGTTAATCATGTTGACTATGTTGTCATATAATTGTATGAATAAAAGTTCCGTTTTTGACAATCATCACAAATAAAGTGAGTTTCGAGTATTGGATGATACCAATCCCTGGGTGCACCAATAAACAGCCCATGAAATCTTCTATTGCAGAAAGCTTTACATTGAACTATTTTAGATTTGTTGTCATAGGCAGTACAATGTTCCATACTCCATTTATATTCCATTATAAATGATATTATATATATTTATTATATTATATAAAAGTTTAATTTTAAATTATGTTCAATTTAACAAACAATATAAGGTAAATGCACTCTGGTTATATATATATAATTAGTACAATAATTATATGGTATAATAATATTGTTTTTTTTTATTATTTGAACTCGCAGTTAATATTTAATAAATTATTTTTTAATTGAAATTATGACATATAATTCAAATTAAATCAGAAATTAAAGTATATAATATTTTTATAGAAGTATATGAAAAAGAACAACAACAACAACAAATTAGTTGGCAAAAAAAAAAGTTTAATTTTATTAAAAACACGTCCGCACATGTTGAAAATTATTTTTATAATGGTATATATAACCATTATGGTATATATAATAAATGGAGCCAAATATTTTAAGGTTGGTAAATGAAAAATTTAAATGTTTATTCATCCATATTTTTAGCACATTTCCAACCAAATTGGAAGAAATGTGTATATTAGTTTCACCAGAGATAGTAAATATTTTTTTAGTCATGGGAATAAGACGTTTCCGGTGTGCGCTTTCAAAATTTTAAAAAATTTATAATTATTAGTGTAATCGGTATTCTTTTTTGAAATTGAAAGTTTCATTTCGGTTTGGAAACATTTCGCACAAGTATTTCTAAAGTGACACAACTCAAAAAATGTTGTTTTAGAGTTACTACAAGTTATGAGTTCGTTAAGGAATCACAAATAAGTCATAAAAAGTGCATTATCTTAACTTTTCAAAAATTTCGTTTAATATAGTTTTTTGAAAGAAAATTCTTTATAACAATATCAATACAATACTATTTCCGAAGTCCTAACTACGAAAAACAGTATTTCGTAATTTCTATGAAACTAACATTTTTGAGTTGTGTCACTTTAGAAATACATGTGCGATTTATTCTACAGTTGTGTTAATTCGATTAATTGAATTTCATTAGTTTTCGCTGTAATTACTGATTTCATTGGTAAAGAAATTTCTCATAGTGAATTGTTTCAAACTTTTTTATATGGTTTTTATTATATATAAATTTATATAAAATTTTTATTTATATATTATGATGGTGATTTAGTTACTAGCACCAAGTAACTAAGACGACTTCGTAATTATTGATAATTTATATGGAGGTTATGTAAATTTGATGAATTAATATTTGAATAATATCTTTGAAAAACCTGTGAATATAATCATTCTTTCCTACAATCAACTTTAAATTTTTCACAATCAACTTTTTGAGTGGTATACCTGTGAATATAATCATTCTTTCCTACAATCAACTTTAAATTTTTCACAATCAACTTTTTGAGTGGTATATCTCAAGTGTCTACAATCAACAATATAGAGTTTTGTAAATTATCTTTAAATTATAGAACATCCTATGTATGGTATTGTTAAATTATCTTCAATCAACTAAATAACCTGTGAATATAATCATTCTTTCCTACAATCAACTTTAAATTTTTCACAATCAACTTTTTGAGTGGTATATCTCAAGTGTCTACAATCAACAATATAGAGTTTTGTAAATTATATTTAAATTATAGAACATCCTATGTATGGTATTGTTAAATTATCTTCAATCAACTAAATAGCAACCGTATGATTGCTCGGTTTACTTCAATCAACTTTCTTGCTCGTATTAATGCAAGTATTTTTATTAAGTATCTACAATCAACAGTAAAACATCCTATGTATGGAATTTTTAAATTATCTTCAATCAACTAAATAGCAACCGTATGTTTGCTCGGCTTACTTCAATCAACTTTCTTGTTCGTATTAATGCAAGTATACATTTTAAAATATCTTCAATCAACTGATTAGCAACCGTAAGATTGCCTGGTTTTGCTACTATCAACTTTCTGGTTCTTATTAAAAATTTTAATTGGCCTGTGTTATCAATTTTTTGCAAAATTTTATTTGATTAATTATAGTTGGCACTTTTCGTGAGTTTATTAGTAATTTTTGTACCTTTAAGTTTTGTATTTTTTTTAGTATTTCTCATATGAGTGCTATTGGTGGTAGTCAGTGTCTCTGTGGTCAATGCTCCAAATTGTTGAAGACTAATAGCAAGAAGCTTGAGTGTGCAATTTGCAAAAAATCCTTCTGTGAATATTGCGTTTGCCTTAGTAAAAGTTAACTCATTGAGCATATTGCGAAAGAAATAGCTTGGAACTGTCCTGTGTGTGATAAAACTGGTAAACTAAATTATATGGGTACTCCTCGTGCTAAATCTTCTTTGGATCAAACGATGGATAAACTGATTAAATCTATGGACCAACTTTTATTTATTTATTTATTTCTTGTTTAATTCAAACATTTTACAGTTTACAAAATAAGTTTATACAATCAAAATAAAATAATAAACTTACTAAAAATTTCAACTCGCTTAAAAGCGATTTTAAAAATTCTGAAGAGAAGATAATTAGCAACATCAAACTTTACGTTGATCTTAGATTTGATGAACTTATTAAATCCAAAATGCACACTCAGGCAGTAGTTGAGAAATGCTCTATTTCTGTCAATGCTATTCAACTTGAAAATATCATACTCAAAGATAAATTTAGAAAAAATGAGGTTATTATTAATGGAGTTCCTGCCTCTATTTCTAATATTACAGATTTGGTTGTTTATGTTGCGGATTTTTTGGAAATTAGTATTGGCCACAGGGATATTGACTATTGCTTTAGGCTCAAAAATAAAAATAATAATTCTGATGTAACCAGTTCACTTTTGGTACGATTTTGCTCGCTTAATATGAGAGATATTTTATTATCTAAATATTTTAAAAATCCAGCAATTCTTACGCTGGCAGCTATTATGCCAGGCTGTGATATTGCTTCTAGGATTTATATAAACCAGAACCTTGATCCAACTGTTGCGAAACTTCAACGAAGCTGTAGGAACTGGCTGAAAGAAAAGAAAATTGTCGCTTTTACTGTAAAGAGCTCTGCAGTAGTTATTACTTTGGCTACGGGTACCAAATACACTTGTCACAACTTTGACGAAGCTGTGAGGTTAATTAATTAATTAATTAATTATCTAATTAACTTTGAACTTATTAAATTGTTATTAAAATGAAATTGTTTCTTTTCAATTACATAAGATTTATATTTTTATTTGTGATTAAATTGAATTTTGATTTTTCTTATACATAATTTTTGTAAATTTTTAAATTGCTTTTATAGAGTTAAGTAATTACTTCTGTTAGCTACCTTTTTCTTTTTCTTCTCTTATTTTCAGTCTTTTAATATAATTTCAAATTTCTTTTTCATTTAGTTTGCCTTTGACTTGTGCTGGAAATTAAAAATTTAATTGGATTTGAGTAATTGTTATGAGTGGATTTGAACACAATTATTCGAATATTAATTTATTATTTTTTTTACTTTTTCTAATATCTTTTCTTCTTCTTCCTTCTTCCTCTGTTTTTTTCTTTTTTCTCTTAGTACCTTGGTTTCACTCGTCATCAGTCATCTGGAATGGTATCTGCGTTAACCTATATAGATGAGTCTTAATATTGGTGGTGCGGTTGCTAGTGATAATAGTTTACCTAAGTCAAATCTTCTCGGGTATAAGGACTACCTTAACATTGGTCGCTGTAATGTTCAAAGTTTGAATCCATCCTTGAGGTCTACTAAATTAACTGAATTCCATAATATCCTTAAGGATAATTTTCTGAATGTTGTTGGGGAATCCGAATCCTGGCTAAGTCCTATGTCTCCAACAAAGCTGTTGAAATTAGTGGGTATCGTATCTTTAGGAATGATAGACCTTTTAGGCGTGGTGGTGGGGTTGCCATGTATGTTGCTAACTACCTCAAGGCTAAGGTGGTAATTAAATCGGCATGGAATTCAGAAAATTGTCTTCCTGAATTTATCGGGATTGAGCTTAATTTAGGTGTGACTAAGGTGCTAGTGGTTGTTATCTATCTTCCAGCTAGGGGCATGATGCATCACCTTGACGGAAATTTTGCTGCGTTATCTACGAAATATGATCATACAACCTTTATGGGTGATTTCAATCATCCTCTTCTCTCAAATGGGGTAACTGTGTCACATCCTTCAGTTTTTTCGTGTCTAAATGTCTTTCCAGTGCATAATGCTCTGCCTTCTCATTTCGACAACTTTCATAATAGCTCCTCCCTTATTGATTATTTCCTGGTTAGTGAAGTTAATAGAGTCAAACTGCATAATCAATTTTGGTGCCCTGGTTTGATTAAGCACTCATTTATTTACATGGCTTATGAAATGCCCACGTTAAGAGCAAATAAAGATGTATTTGTTAGGGATTTTAAGAATATTAATGTTGATGCACTTCTACTTGAAGCGTCTCGCGTTAATTTGGATGGTTTACGTTTTTCGTTTAATGTAGATTATGTTCTTTATGTTCTTAACCTTCATTTAGTTCATTTTTTCAATAAATTTATTCCGTTACGTAAACTCAAATTGTCAAGGGGGCATGATTGGTTCAACTCTCCTGATATACTAGAGGCCAAAAGTTTAAGGGATTGTGCATTTAAGGCTTTTTGTGATTCTGGACTTAATGATAGATCCAGTACTCAATGGAAATCCTACTGCTTCTACCGTAATAAGGTTAGTAAAACCATTCGTAAAACTAAAATTAATTTTGGAATTAATAACTTTCGCTCGGCTACTACCCCTAGAGTATGGGAATAGGGTTAAATCTTTTGGTGCGCTTAATGATTCGGATGCTTTTTGCCTGATTTTGAGCCAGATAATGTTAATTCATTTTGTGTTGACTCCGATTTAATCTATTTTTGCCCAGCCATTTGATGGTCGTTTTCTTTTTCTAATATTAATTTAGATGAGTTATACTCTGCCATCTGTGCTTTTAAATCTAAGGCAGTTGGCCTTGATGGCATTCCCATCAATTTTATTAAGTTAGTGTTCCCTGTTTTTGGTTCGTCTCTTCTTCTACTCTTTAATCGTATTCTCACTTCCTCTGTGTTCCCTGCTGGCTGGAAGGCAGCTAAAGTTATTCCTATTCCCAAGATTCCTAATCCTACTGTGCTTTCTGATTTGCGACCTATTAGTAGTCTTCCGTCTCTTTCTAAGTCTTTCGAAATCATTGACAAAAACCAAATGCTTTTCTATCTTAACATTAATAATCATCTTTCGGCAACTCAATCTGGGTTCTGAAGGGCTCATAGTACCACCACTGCCATATTGGATATTTCTGAATCCATTCGAATTAATATTGATCAGAAAAGAGTTTCGAATATTCTACTGTTAGATTCTACTGTTAGAGTTTCGAATCTTCTACTGTTAGCAAGGCGTTTGATAGTGTGAATCACTCGGTTCTCTGCCTTAAGTTGAAAAATTTATTTAAATTCAACAGTTCGGCTTGTAACCTTATTTTTTCTTATATCTCCGGTAGAAGTCAGTGTGTGGTAATTGATGATGTCTTTTACTCTTTTCTTTTTTTGTCCAAGGGTGTTCCTCAAGGTTCCATTCTTGGTCCGCTCTTGTTTTTACTCTTTATTAATGATCTTCCAACTGTGTGTAAGCATTGTAAGGTGCATATTTTTGCAGATTATGTGCAACTGCTTCACTCTTCCTCAATTAATGAGATTGAGATTTTGGTTAGAGAAATTAATGAAGATGTTAGTAGAATTTGTAATTGGGCTTCTACCAATAAACTCTAAAAATCCGCTTAAGTCTAAGACAATAGCTTTCTACAAATATTCTCTCAGTGGCCTGCTTAATCCTATTATTGTGAATGGTACTACTGTACCTTTTTCCAATAAAGTTAAGAGCCTTTGTTTCATTCTCGAGGAATCTTTGTCTTGGGAGGATCATATTAACAGTGTTGTGGGTAAAATTCGCTTTGGTTTTCGCAAGCTATTTAATGTTTACTACTTTTTGCCTACCTCCCACAGAGTTAAACTTTGTCATGCTCTCATTATGCCTAACCTTCTATATGGCTGTGAAATTTTTAGTGGTTCGTGTGTTCTTCTAAATAATAAGTTGCATTTGGTTTTTAATGAAGCTATGAGTTTCTGCTTCGGTTTAAAAAGTTCTGATACCATCTCGCCTTCTACTTCTCATTTTCTTGGTTGTAGTTTTAATAACTTCCTAGCAGAGTTGTTATTCTCTTTCGTAATATTATTGTTAACTGTACTCCTAGGTATCTATATGACCGCATTACTTTTGTCAGATCACCAAGGCTTGCTCTTAATGTCATTGTTCCTAGGAGTTCTTCGCAATACATGAGCCTGTCCTTTTTTAGTCGTGCTTCTATTTGTGGGAATTCGCTTCGTCAAATCCATAAAAGTGGATCATTTCCAACTATTGCTTTTAAAAAGTATCTTATTGATTTTCTCAATTTGTAGTCTTGTTTATTCTATACTAGCTCCCGTTCATATCTTGTTTTGACCCGCTTGTCTATATTTTCTTTTTTTGTGTGTAGATGCTTTTCTTGTTTGTTTGGTGATTGATTGGTGATATACCTCTGTACGTGGTGTTCTTTTTCTTTATCTTTTTTCTCTTTAAAAATAAGGTAGTTTTTTTTCCCCACTAGCTTAAGTTCATTTTTTATCTTTCATTTTTTGCTTATGGATTTTTATATTAAGTAGTTATAATTATAATCTTAAGACTATTATTACTGTTATTCTACTTAATGTCTTATGATTTTTGTTTTACCTTTTTATATTATATTATAATACATACTGTTATTTTTTAAAGATTTTTATCTCATACAAAGGAAATGGAACATGATATAAGAGTATATGAAAACCAAATTCCATTACATGTGAAACCATAAAGACTTCCTGAAACTCAACGAGCTGAAATTGCAAACCAAATTGATGAAATGTTGGAAAATGTTGTAATTAGCCCCAGCAAAAGCCCATGGAATGCTCCAATAATATTAGTACCAAAAAAAGCAGATTCAAATGGAAATAAAAAATGGAGGTTAGTAGTAGACTTTCGTAGACTAAACGCAGTCACAGTAGGAGATGAATATCCATTACCAAATATAACAGACATATTGGACCAACTGGGAAATTCGAAACATTTTACCACATTGGATTTAGCAAATGGATTTCATCAAATACCAATGAGCGAAAAACAAAGAAAAAACTGCTTTTAGCTCACCGTATGGACATTTTCATTATAATAGGATGTCATTTGGATTAAAAGGAGCCCCTGTTACCTTCCAAAGGCTCATGAATGTCGTATTAACTGGATTAAAAAGCTTTATTGTTTTGTCTACTAAGATGACATAGTTATGGCATAGTTAAAAAAAAATTTAAAACTTACTAAATTTAAAAATTACTAAATACTACAAAGTTTTCTGTAATTCATATTAAAAATAAAAATGGAGGCAAAATTTACGTCACGTACAAGGTAAAGTAACACTATCCCACGTACATAGTTAAAGGTTAAAGCATTTTTGGGATTAGTTGGTTATAATAGGCGATTTATTCCAGAATTATCTAAAATAGCCAAGCCACTAACAGAATTGTTAAAAAAAGATGTACCATTTAAATGGTGCTGTTTTTGTGATGAAGCATTCCGAGCTTTAAAGGAAAAACTCGTCACTTCTCCCATATTAATATATCCGCAATTTAATAAAGAATTTTTAGTAATTTCTGACGCTAGTAATTATGCCATTGGTGCAGTATTATCACAAGGCGAAGTGGGTAAAGATAGACCTATATACTATGTAAGTCGAACTCTTAACCCAGCAGAAACTAGATACTCGACCATAGAAAAAGAACTTCTCGGAATTGTATACGCCTTGGAGCAGTTAAGACCTTACATATATGGTAGAAAATTCATTATATATACAGATCACAAACCACTTAAATGGATATTGAGTTTGAGTAACCAATTTTCTCGATTGTTTAGGTGGAAAATTAGACTCGAAGAATTTGACTACGAAATAAGGTATAAGCCGGGAAAAATTAACACTAACGCGAACGGGCTGAGCAGAATATCGAATAATAAAATTAATATAAACATAGTTTCCAGATCACAAACAAGAAACCAGGAATCAAAACAAAATAATATCGATACATCCGAAATAAAAATAAAATGTACAGAAGAGATAACCAAGTCTAAAATTATAATGCATAAAAATTCACTCATAAATTTAAAAGGAAAAACTCTAAAAAATATGATATGAAACATACTTACAATTATTAATATGAAACATACTTACAATTATAATAACAATAACAATAGTACCAATAATAATAATAATAATAATATCAATAATAATAATATTATTAACAATAATAACAATAATATTATTAATAATAATAATTATAATATCAATAATAATAATAATAATGAGTATATTGACAAAAACAAAAATAACAATATTAATTGTCACAAGATTGGAAATAGTAACTTTAAGACTAACATTTATAGTAATAGTAATAGAATTATAAATTGTAATAGTAGCAACACCTTCAGAAGATTACTTTCGAATTTTTTTAAAAAAATTCAAACTTTTATTCAGGGTCCAACCCTTAATTCTCTTACTCCAGTCAATGAGATATCTCTTTCTGTTCCAGATACAACCATCTAACTCCAACTTCTCACCCTTTTAATGAGGCCTCCAACAACGTAGAAAAATCCTTTTTAGATCCTTTATTACCCCCTAATGTTAAATTGACAATGAACTCAGCAGATAACACCGAAAATCGTTATCTTTTATCTCGTTTGAGAGATACGAGAATCTTTAATAATGTACGAATATATCTTGCCTATTTACATGATAAACCTAATTCTGTCTGTGTGGATGATAAAACGAACTAAAACTAGCGAAATATTCCTAATTCACAAAAGCTCTCGTATCATATTCGGTTCTTCGCCCGAACTGAAACTAATCTAACGTCCGATTTCCATAATAACGAGTTATTTGATTCCAACTTCAGTGTATTTCGCAGACGCTTTGATAGATGACGAAGTGACAATGGGCCGGAGAGTTCTCTTAGCAGTTCACAACAAATATGATTCATCTCTTTTTATGTTCCGAATTCTGAAAAGTGTGAACTGGTTTGTGTCAAAACTAATATCTCGGGACGCTCTCTATACATTCTTTGTTGTTATATCCGCCCTAATCAAAATAGTGATTCCTATCAGATAGTCGTTGACGCCATTGATTATTTAACTGAGACCGTCAACTCGGCAGACGACTTAATTCTCTTAGGTGACTTAAATTTACCAAAGTTACATTGGATCATATCAGACGAAGAGTCTCATATATCGCAGTAAATGCTACATCTGATAAAGAAATTTTAATAACAGACCGATTGGCGGATTCAGGTTTGTTCCATGTGAAGTGTCAAAAATTATCTCGGTCGATCTTATTTTCTCGACCGATACTTATAACTGTGTTGTAGTTGAAAGTAATTACCTTCTTTCTACTTTGGACTCATACCATCCTCCATTGTCAATTACGTTATCCTATGTGAATGATAATATTACTTTTGATATGGAAAAATCGTACAGTTTTAATTTAAAAAAAAGCGGACTTTAATAAACTTAATACTCTCTTAAGCTCCATAAATTTTTACTTTATTTCGGAGATATCCAATGATTTGGATATATCTATATCAAAATTTTACTCTCTTGTATTCAATTGCTTTATTCAATCGGTTCCTTACCTACCCCGTAAAAACGGTACTTCATCTCCACCTTGGTACTCAAAGGAACTACGTTCACTTCGAAACCTTAGAAATAAATTATGGAAAGAATATCTAATATCCAGAGCTGAGTCTGACCAATCATCTTATCTATTAGCATTCACTGACTTCTCTGAACTATACAAGTCTCTATTCCTCTTATGTCGTCCAAATGCAGTATGACATAATTTCTGAACCTAAACGATTCTACCAATTTATTAATTCTAAAAAGAAATCAGATGGTTACCCAGCCATTTTAAATTTTGCCGATCAATCTTCTGCGCAACCAGAAATAGTCGCTAATTTATTTGCAAATTTCTTTAATCAGGCGTTTTCGGATAATATTGAACCTGATGTAAATTACTTTAATTATATGCAATCATGTACTCAGACTTCTTTAGTGTCAGTCGACATAAATCTTGCTTCAGTTATTGATAAAATTAATAAACTTAAGGATGATTATTCTGCTGGTTCTGATGGTATTCCCCGTCGTTTTAAAAAAATGTTTACACAATCTTGCCCAACCACTAACCTCTCTTTTTCAGATATCTATCTTAATTGGAAGGTTTCCCAAATTATGGCAGGACTATATTATTCCTATCCATAAAAAGGGTTGTAAAGGAGAAGTCTCCAACTATAGACCTGCAGCTAAACTTTCCTGTATCCCGAAACTTTTCGATAGTATAGTATACGACTCCATGTACTTTCACTGCAAAAACATCTTCTCCGATACACAACATGGGTTTTTCAAGAAAAGGTCTACAACAACCAACTTGTCGGTCTTAGTATCGAACGCCTTATGTGCGTTGGAAAGTGGAAATGAGATCGATGTAGTCGCAACCGACTTCAGTAAAGCTTTCGACAAAATCTCCCACAAAATTATTGTTTTCAAACTAAAAGCTTTTAATTTTCAAACAAAATTTATACACAATATAGTGTCCTATTTAGATCCTCTATTTCTAAACCTATCAACGCCACCTGTGGGGTTCCACAAGGGAGCCATTTGGGGCCTTTAATATTTATTCTATCTGTTAATGACGTGGATCAAATAATCAAAATTTGTGATCTGTTAGTTTTCGCGGACGATATGAAAATTTATAGACAAATCACAGCTCCTGCAGATTCTCACCATCTACAAAACGATCTCAATAACTTTTCCATCCGGTGCCAAAAAAACTTTCTAGAGCTTAATGTAGACAAATTTCAAACTATCACCTACTCCCGGAAACGTATACCTACAACTCCACGGAATTATTACATTAATAACGAATTGGCCAGCAGAGTTGAATCAAGTCTCAGCAATAGGGATGTTTGTATCTGGAAATGCTCAGCTTTCGTCCTCACATGGACTACATTATCAGGAGCTAACTCTATGCTAGGTTATATTAAGCGATGATCAAAAGAATTTTCTAATCCTTATGTGACAAAGAGTCTCTATATGACGTTCGTTAGACTCCTTCTTGAGTACGCTAGTCAGGTATGGTCACCCATCATACTGTTCATATCCAAAGGATCGAAGCAATCCAGCGGAGAATCCTCCGCTTTGCTCTACGTGGCCTTGGTTGGGCTGATATTTATAATCTGCCACCTTACGAGAAATTGCTGATACGATTTTCGTTCAGGAGTTGGTCTCAGGGAACATTAACTGCTAAATATTGCTGGAGAAAGTTTCTTTTAACATCAATTATCGTAATTTAAGGTCGATCCCTTTATTTAACTTAACTGCCCACCGTGCTGACTATGGTCAAATGAGCCAATTACCAGAGATCTTTATTTTTAAGTAATAATTTGTTTCGTATATTTTGTAATTTGTAAATTTTATGTGACGTTATAATTTAATATATTATTAAGATCCTTATTGTTATTTTTTATTGTTATCATGTATTGCTTCTATTAAGTTTGAAATAAATAAACAAATAAATAAAACGAAAATATCAAATTCCAAATACTTTGATATATACATGACACATGTTATATGGAAAATTTTCATTATTAGTAATAAACGTAATATTAAGAATAATTTAGAAATCATTTTTTTTTGAAAACCCGAATTACCATAACCCAAAAGTAAATAAATTGCTTTATACATATATCTGTATATGTATCGTGAATGATTCTTGTTTTTTCTTGAAAATTCTTTTCGATAGCGTAACATTACGTAAATTTAAATATTATATATAAATTTAAATATTTCTTTGCATTGTGTTGATAATAATACTTTTTTTAACATGGGTAATTCCTTCACCAAAGAGGAAGAAATCTTTGTTAATAACAATGCTGGTGTATCCACCAACAGTGTTGATAATAGTAAAAGAAGCTATTCGGACATTCAATTAATAATTATTATCTTAGCACTGGTTATCGTGATTTATTTCGTATTGTATAAAGCAAAGAAATAATTAGATAATAACATTAAACGGCAAATAACACTTGCCACGGTATAATTTAAATATTGTAGATAAATATTTTGGAAAGAATTTTTATAACTATTATCGAATTTATTTTTGATTTTTGAAAATGGCAGGCCATAAAACTAAGAATATTAACGGAAAATTTCATAACCCAATAAGGGCAAATATTAGCGTAAATTTTATACATAATAAATTTGTAGCCGTGCCAAACCCGATCTTAACAGAAGAAGTTCTGGAAATATTCAAAGCAATTGACATCATCCGCATAGGCAACAATGTTTTTCGTTCGAATTTTCCTATTGCATATTGTAAGACTAAATTGAAGAGCAGTGCTGACAAAGCATCACCAGACTTTAAACCGAAATTTACATTAAATTCTGAGGATAATTTGCCAATCTTACAAGCTTCTGTGGTACAGCCTGTCTTACCAACGCTTTACGCAGTTCAAACCTGTTCACGCTATCAAAAGCTTGTTTATAGTCGATCAATAGTACATATATGGAGATCAGTGTTATATTCACAACATTTTTCCATACTTTGCTTTATCACGAATATTTGGTCCACCGTTGATCTTTCACTCCTGAAGCCGCATTGATATTCACTTAATATTACTTTTGAAAATGGGATTATTCTTTCATATATAATATTCGATAATATCTTATATGTACAGTTCAGCAGTGTGATCCCTCTGTAATTGTCGCATATTGTTTTATCGCCTTTTTTATATACAGGAAACAGTAATCAAATAAAAGAATTTAATAGTAAAAATCTACTTTTAAAATCGACGACTAACCGAAGCAAAAGATGACTTTTCAATGTAATAGTAATAAGTATAAGTAAGACTCTATTCGATACCCTGGACGTAGAAAGAAGACGCAACAATACTACACGCACACATAGAACAAGTAGCGAACGATGAAAAACATATGTTAAAATTAATGAAAAATCAAACACTAATAATTTAATCAACTTTAAATATTTATAACAAAACAAAAAGAGATGTTGATAAACAATTCTTACTATTCAGATCAAAAATTAAAAAAAAATAGAAGATTTAACTAATGGTACAGAACAATCAACTATGTTTGCCCTAGAACTGGAAACTAATTTATTTCACCATTCCTATGATGATGAAGTATCAAAATATTCAAAATGACTTAATAAGTCAATTAACAGATCACGGTAAACCAAACCCTAATATACTTTCTGTTACGCAAATTCAAGAAATATTAACAAAAATCTTAAAAGAAATACCCCGTCATGTAACTTTACCAATTCCTAACACTGTAATGCATTACAGATATTCTGGCTAAGCCAAATGAATACAGCTATTGTCGAAAATAAAATAATATTTGAATTTAAAATTCCATTGCCATATAGAGAAATGACTAACTTCTGCAAATCTTACCTTTCCCAACTTTACATAGAAATTCTTATGTTTACATACATACAACCTAATATTAGATATTTAATACATAGTAGATTTAAAGAGAGTTCAGTAATCACTTACAGAAATCGATATTGGTAAATGCATAACCACAAATCAACAACAGTACTTTTGTAAATTAATGCAACCAATTTATAATATTTTAACAGAAAACAACATATATACGAAGACATGTTGAACTATAAACTATAAAGTATAATCTTATCTTTCTATATCGTTGTGATATATGCCACTAAACATATACGAAAATATTCGTCATTTGTTTATGTTTTAATGTAAAAAAAAGTGTAGGTCCAAAAACGGGCATCACCTTTCACTTTGTTTGTTTACAAAATATCACCAAATATGTTTATGTTTTGTGTGGTATACATGTTAATAACACATGTATTCCAATGCATTTATATGTATGCATACAGAGAACATTATTGCAAGCATGTAAATATATATATGTATATATATATATTTATATGTGCAATACTTTAAAGAATATTTGAAACTAATAATAATTATAAAGAAATTTAAGGATTGCTGGCGTTAGCAAATATTATCAATAATTAGAAATAAGTAACGAGTAAATAATAAGAATGTAACGAATAGATTTAGGGTATAAAAAGAATATAAAATTAAATAAAGATTCACTTTTTAACTTGGAAGTCAAGTCAAATCGATTGTTTATTCTAAATAGGCTACTCGCCACCATTAAAATAAAATAATCTACTTCTAATCCAACTAAACTGGGCTCTTTAGCTAATTTAGTTTAACCACAGGCTTTATAGCTAAGGTTATTGGATTGGACTTACATAGTATATATAACATTCATATATTAAATCGGGGATACCCTCATATAGGTATCCAAGGGGATTAGTTGGGTTAAGATTGGACAGATTGGGCCAGATATTACAATCGTAATTTCAAAATTTTAATTGAGTCATATATAGAAAACTAATTTATAACTTTGTATTATAAAATAAAATGAGAATAATATAATAAAAATATAATAATTGCTTTATAGAAATAGAGAAATATTTATATAAAAATAAATAAAATAGATATCATAGATTTTATAATCGTAAAGGCCGGCGCAGAATTGGGGCTTTAATCGATAGCGTTAACTTAAAAAAGTTTCAACATATGGAAATCAATGTAAGCGAACACAACACCAGCAGTTAACGCTAGGCGAAAAAAACGCCAGCGCTGGCTTTCAACAAGTTGAAAAATGAACGCCAGCGCTAGACTATTTTAATATTAGTGAAAAATCAATTTTTTTTTAGGCAAAAACTTGGCAAAATACAAAATATAAAAGTTAAATTTAACGCTATCGATTAAAGTCCCAATTCTGCGCCGGCCTCAATGATAAATCAAAACTAATCACTTTCAGATTTTGTATTTTCGAAAATCAGTATAAATACATAAATATCTCTCTATCCTTAATTTTTTTAAATCTATCTCTATATTATTATACATATGTATAATAATATAGATAATAAATATGTATTTATTATAAATATTTATATAATAAATTTTCAATGTTTCACGGAAAAAATATAGAGACAGATGAATATTAATATTAATATTAATACTAAATATTAATGAAATATATAATAAAAGAGGAGGAATTTAGAAATCTCTATTAATTTTATGATATATTTTTATAAAACAAATATTAAAATAATATTAAAGTAAATTATATTTAATATTTTTTAATATTGAAAACAGTGATGGATACGTCGATCTCCATTACTCCACGAACCACAAATTCGGAAAGCATAGCTGAAAGTGGTGCAGCTTTAAGCAGATATCATCCCAGGGTAGCGATTGATATCAGAAATAAATTTGCTAATTATTTTTGTCAAGAAGGTGCGCTACCGTGGCAGGAAGAGTATATTTAAAAAAAAAATTAATATTATAAACATAATTAAAATAATTTAAATTTTTATATTATATAATTAATCTCTAATTATTGTTTAAAAAATTTAATAAAATAAATATTAATATTAATTATTATTAAAATTTATGAAATAAATAGTTTTGATCAATTAATTTTTTAATAATTATTTTGTGTAAATATAAAAATGTCTACTGATTATAACAATCTAAAAGAATTAACTGAAATTGTGTGTAATTTATTAAATTCTACCAAAAGTTTTACTACATATTCTAAATAAAAATATTTAAGTAATCATGAATTTGAATTAATTTCATTGTAGTCAAGTTTAATATTTTACATTTTAATTGAGTTTAGATCATTTATACTATGTATAATATACATAGAGACAAATATATTATATTTATTATACATAGATAATATTATCATATTTATTATACATAGTATAAATTATCTAAACTAAACTCAATTAAAATGTAAAATATTATACTTGACTCTACAATGAAATTAATTCAAATTCATGATTAGTTAAATATTTTTATTTATGAATATGTAGTAAAACTTTTGGTAGAATTTAATAAATTTATTAATACTTGTAACTCTACGATTAATAAATGAGCTTCGTGGCTCATTAAGAGTTACAACGATAACATCCAAAATCAAAATGATTTTTTTCAATTTACGAATGTCAAACTTAACATATTTCAATACCAAAATGTTCCTCTATAAACTCCCCAGGTACGATCTTATCCCTAAAATTCAGTTTCGGACATTTTGAAATTGTTGAATTTTATATGAAAAAATTGGGTGAGGAAGGAGCGTGTACTCACAAAAAGTTTATCAAGTCGCTTCTAGGCAGGAGGATGTAAACATCCACTATGTGTATAATAAATGTGCAAAAAAAAAATATATTTAAATATATTTTTGATAAGAAATAAGTATATGAAATTTTTTTTTTTGTAATACCTTTGTATATAGAATCAATCATATAGTATTCCCGATTCATAAATTCTACGCCAAATATATGCAGTTCCAGAAGATGTACTAACTTTTTAGGGCTTTTTTTAAAATACTAAAATATATAAAATCTTAATTTTTAAAATGTGATTTCCAATAATCAATAAGCTGCAAAAATTAGGTTTAATGTGGCATCTGAAAGGTAGGAAGTAGTAGTATAAAACCACAGTTGTTATAACATTTTTCCAAAACATCTTTTTCCGAATAAAAATGTAATTTTATATAGTAAATGTGCACCAAAAATGATGTTTAACAACTCGTTAGAAAGGTATTTAAGAGTAGAAAACGATGCCATGAACCGTATATCCGCTAGAGGCGCTGAATACTAAAATATATAAAATCTTAATTTTTAAAATGTGATTTCCAATAGTCAATAAGCTGCAAAAATTAGGTTTAATGTGGCATCTGAAAGGTAGGAAGTAGTAGTATAAAAACACAGTTGTTATAATTTATATTTCTATCACTAGAGGGCGAAACATATAATTATATTATTTTTTAAAAATGTTATTTAACTTAGTGAATATTGAACAATAATAAAAGGAAAACAAGCGCAGGAAAGCTAATCTAAACTAAAATAAATCAGATATTCTCATAATCTGATTTTTTGCCACTAGAGGGCATTTAATTACATAGTTTAATATAATAAATGTGCACCAATAATGAAGTGTTATAATTTTACTTTCTGCGGCTAGAGGCCGCAAAATATACTTCAAATTTGCATTTAGAGTAGTTCAATTTCAAAAATCCCCAATTATTAAGCTACTGATGAGTAGTTCTGCTGCGCGGCATTTTTTTGGATAAGTGGTTTGCATAATTAATAACTTGGTTTGCATAATTAATAACTTTTTGAACGAAAAAAGTTAGGTTTGCATATTTAATTAATAGAAAATAAATATGGCAAGCATTTTTTTTTGGAAAATGCTTTCTATTTCCTTTTTCTGCCTAGTGTCAATTTATTTTTGGTTTGTTAAAGGGGGGAAGGTGGAAGAGTAAGAATTTTTATAATATTAATATGCATTTGTATTAGTATTATCATTTTTGAGCTAGAAATTTTTTTTTACCAAATTTTAAATTTCTATTCTTGACTATTTGAACATAGAAAGTTTTGAATGAAAATCGTCATAGCAAACAGTGTATTTGCTGCGTTGTTTATTTATATGAATTTTTTTTTTTTAATTTTTTTTTAGAATGTTGAAAAAAAAATTAGTTTTATTATATATAATGTTTGTATGCCAAATACAATATAAATTTTATGAAAAAATACAATTCTGTATTTTTAAAATGTAGTATATTTTCAAATTAAAAATTATTTAAAATGAACATCACCGCCAACAAAGCAATTTAACAAAAAAATATTTTTCAATTCTTAAATTCAATCAAAAGTATTCTAATATAGGCATATAGAATATTTTTTCATAAATTTTCTTCCCCTCTTACACTTCTGTACCCCCTGAATTTAATTTTTATTAATGTATGGACACGGGAATCCCACAAATACAACTATATTCATTGCATGGACATATTACACAACTACATTTATGTTCACTATATTCTCAAATATTAATTTCCTATATAATTTTTCAGAATTGCAATTAGCACATATAAATTCGATTTAATAAATTAAATTGTTCTGTTGTCATTTTATTTACAATTTAGAAAAAGCTTTGGTATAAAAATTGGTAATTTTTATTAGATTAAATAAAAGTTTGTAAAATTAGAATAAAAAAAATGCCCTAAAATGTTTTTAATGAACAATTTGTGGTAAGTTTGTATACATAAATTAACATTTTACGGAAGAATAATGTGAACAAAAATGGAATTTCGTTAATAATATTCTAGCAGAAAAATTATTAATATGAATTTTTTACGTATAATTTGAAAATATATTACAGTATATAATATATACAGAATTGTATTTTTTCATAAAATTTAAATTGTATTTGGCATACAAACATTATATATAATAAAACAAATTTTTTTTTCAACATTCTAAAAAAAATAACAAAAGATTCATATAAATAAACAACGCAGCAAATACTCTGTTTGCTATGACGATTTTCATTCAAAAATTTCTATGTTCAAATAGTCAAGAATAGAAATTTGAAATTTGGTACAACAAAAAAATTTCTAGCTCAAAAATGATAATAGTAATACAACAAATGCATATTAGTATTATAAAAATTCTTGCTCTTCCACCTTCCCCCCTTTAACAAACCAAAAATAAATTAACACTAGGCAGAAAAAGGAAATAGAAAGCATTTTCCAAAAAAAATGCTTGCCATATGTATTTATTTTCTATTTTAATTAAATATGCAAACCAAGTTATTCATTATGCAAACCAAGTTATTAATTACGCAAACCACTTATCCAAAAAAAAAAGTTAGTACATCTAACTTTTTTTTTACTGACCACCGGATAGATATTTACTTAAGAAATTCCTAATCATAAAAAAGCACATACTTAAGAATTTCACAAGAAAATTTGCACCAGAAAATTATATAAAAACTCGATGAAATCCATGAAAAATTTTGTGTGGGAAACCATTTCCCACACAATGCGAATTATTTCATGAAAAGTCAAATTACAATTTATTACAAAAAAGCCAGGCCAACATTTCCAAGTTTCAAGTGCAAACGCATTGCAAAGGAAATATATATGATCATATTACGAGAAAATAATTATTAATTTTGTTTTCAATAATTATTTTCAAATAATGCATATTGGCCGGTTCATATTACCTTTGTATATAAATTTATATAGTAGTCCCACTTGATTGATTTTTTTTGAATCGTGGCGACGAGAGAAGTGCTAACTAAAATATAGTAGGGACATAAATCATATTTTTGATTTAACAGGGCCATCTACATTTGAATAACTGAAACAATTCAAATCATTTTTTTTATTTCTTATTCTTGGTACAGAAGTGTAAGGGGGGAAGAAAATATATAGAAAAAAAATTTTTGTATGCGTATTTGAATAATTTTTAATGAATTTTAGAATAGAAAAATAATTTTTTGTAAATTGCTAGGGATCGTGACGTAAGGGGGAAAAAAACATGAGATTTTTTTTTATGGATGTGCGTATTTTATATAATATAATTTTCTGAGTTAATTTAAGATTGAAAATATTTTTTTTATTTTTCAATTCTTAAGTTCTTGGGGAAGAAAATATATGAGATTTCTTTCTAGAATGTTCTAGATGGTTCTAGAAATCGAATAATTTAAAGGAATTTATGAATTAAAAATGTTTTTTATGTTATTATTCATTGGCGATGGTGCCGATTTTATAAAATTTCCTAATTTTTTAATTTTTATTGGTCTGGATGAAATGATGAATGGACATATTTTCATCTGGGATTTTCTATGGTACCACTGGATGGATTGTGCTAAAATTTTGAAACCACATTCAAATTAGTAGTCTGGATGAAATGATGAGTAGCCATATTTTCACCTGGGATTTTCTCTAGTATCCGTGGATGGATTGGGCTGATATTTGGTAAACACATTCATTATAGTGATCTACAGTTAACTATGCCAGTGCTCATCTATTATATCCCACAATGTATCAGAAATCAGGTTTTCATCATATAACCATCTTCCAAGTACAGCTAATGGAGGAGCACTGGCATAGTTAACTGTAGATCACTATAATGAATGTGTTTACCAAATATCAGCCCAATCCATCCACGGATGCTAGAGAAAATCCCAGGTGAAAATATGGCTACTCATCATTTCATCCAGACTACTAATTTGAATGTGGTTTCAAAATTTTAGCACAATCCATCCAGTGGTACCATAGAAAATCCCAGATGAAAATATGTCCATTCATCATTTCATCCAGACCAATAAAAATTAAAAAATTAGGAAATTTTATAAAATCGGCACCATCGCCAATGAATAATAACATAAAAAACATTTTTAATTCATAAATTCCTTAAAATTATTCGATTTCTAGAACCATCTAGAACATTCTAGAAAGAAATCTCATATATTTTCTTCCCCAAGAACTTAAGAATTGAAAAATAAAAAAAATATTTTCAATCTTAAATTGACTCAGAAATTTATATTATATAAAATACGCACATCCATAAAAAAAAATCTCATGTTTTTTTCCCCCTTACGTCACGATCCCTAGCAATTTACAAAAAATTATTTTTCTATTCTAAAATTCATTAAAAATTATTCAAATACGCATACAAAAATTTTTTTCTATATATTTTCTTCCCCCCTTACACTTCTGTACCAAGAATAAGAAATAAAAAAAATTACAATAACAAATATACACAAATTTGCCATTTTGAATTGTTTCAGTTATTCAAATGTAGATGGCCCTGTTAAATCAAAAATATGATTTATGTCCCTACTATATTTTAGTTAGCACTTCTCTCGTCGCCGCGATTCAAAAAAAATCAGTCAAGTGGGACTACTATATAAATTTATATACAAAGATATTACTAAAAATGCCGCGCAGCCGAACTACTGATCAGTACTTTTAGTAGTTTAATTATGGGCTGTTTTTAAATTCAACTACTGAAAATGCATATTTTGAGTATATGTTACAGCCTCTAGCTGCAGAAATTAAAATTCATATGCGACATTAAACCTAATTTTTTGAGCTTATTGATTATTGGAAATCAAATTTTGCAAATTAACATTTTATATATTTTAGTATTCAGCGTCGTATTCTACTCTTATTAATTAACTTTCAAAGCTCACGGTTGTGTTTTTAATTGCTCCGCGCTTTTGTTCTTTTTTATTTTAATTAATTATCAATTTTATTGATTTTTCAATTTTAATTTATAACTTCTAAATTAAATTTTTAAATTTTGTTTATGTTTGAAATCAATTATAATTAAAATATTTTGTTGTGAAATATTAAACCACTGTGCATATTACTGTATAATAACAAATAACTTTTCGTATAGTGCATATACCTTGGTTATTTTTTCACCTGAATACTATACAAAATAAATAAAAATTTATATTGTGTAATTAAATTCGGGGTCCCGAATTAGTGTATGATGAATTAGTGTATGGCAAAAAAAATGAATTATTGTATGGATTTTTTCATGTAAATTTTGCCCATATCATAATTCATAATAATCGGGCAAAAATATGAATTACTGTATGTAAATAGAACAAATTTTCTTATTGCAGAAAATTAATTAATGTATGCATACACTAATTCATATTTTAGGCCATACACTAATTCATTTCACAAAACGAATTAGTGTATGCATACACTAATTCATGTCAGAATTAGATGATACACTAATTCATTTTAAAAAGGAATTAGTGTATGCATAATATTAATTGAAATTTAAAAAATTATTTTAAATTAATACGCAGAACATGTAGCTGATGTTCTTACACTTTCTTGGTGTAGAATTTTTTTTTTTTTCAAATATACAGGGTGTCCCGGTTTGGGATGCTAATCCGTTAAGGGGTGGTTCCTTGGTTCATTATAAGCAAAATTTCGTATGGAAGGGGGGATGCGTTTTCAACACCCACTGAGCTACAGGGTGTTTTCAAAAAGTCCTTCGGAGAAGTAGCTACAAGCACTTATGGAATTATAACTTCTAGCGTATTGAACCTAGAATATCCAAACTAGGCGCGTTTGATAGACAATTTACCTTTATTTAGATGTTACCGTTATTTTCACCGGTTGCTAGGTCTGCGTTAAATTGCGTTAAAGTTATGATTAAAAAAAATAAAAAATAATCAGATTTTGGAAAAATGCAAGTTTTCTCAAAATTTTGCCTGGTGTAAATTTTTTTTTTAATTTGGTTTGGATGCGTCATAGTGTTACCTACGAAATCGCCATACAAAGCTTTTACCTGCGAATTCTGATTTGCCCAGTACAAAGGTAATAAAAAAACGTCCTTTAATTGTGTTAAAATAAAAAATAATAAAAAAAAAAATTTCCTTTGCCGATAAGTTACAGAGGTGGTTTTCCCTTTTCCGAAAAGTTGCACAGTAGAGGGTGAAAGAAAGTATAGCTGAACACAGTAGAGGGTGAAAGAAAGTATAGCTGAGAAGAAATTGGTATAAAATTCATATTTTAGCCCATATACTAATTCATTTAAAAAATGAATTAGCGTATGCATATATTAATTCTTATTCTAGGCCATACATTAATTCTGTTCAAAAAAAGAATTAGTGTATGCATACATTAATTCTTTTTTTTCTCATACTTTATAACATATTTTTGGCCATACACTAATTCATTTAAAAAATGAATTAGCGTATGCATATATTAATTCATTTTTTAGGCTAAACACTAATTCATCATACACTAATTCAGGGAGCCATTAAATTCTGTTGCGTTTGTATTATTACAGAAACATTATTTATTAAAGTGCATTTGGAATTATTGTAACTATATTGTATAACTATTTAGTTTTGTATCCAATAATTCCTATTTTGAATTTTTGCAATGAATAAATGTAAAATGTAATAGTGTTAATTGCTTAACCTTCATCTCATCCTCAAAAAAACTTACGTTGTCTACCCTCGTGTGTAGATTTCTACACATATGGAAATATCAGTATATTTTCAATGGTTAATTTCTTTTTTGGGATTGAAATAAAAAAAGCTGATGTTCTAATTTTATTTTATTAAACAAAAAGAGTCAAACTAATTTTTTTCAATGCATTTTTAAAGATCATTTCTATTATGTTCATTGCCTTTTTCTTTTATTCTAAGAAAATTTTACGTCGTGTGTAGATTTCTACATATATGAATTTTTATTTTTTTTTAAGGTTTTGGTTGCTTGATCGTGAGTTTGGTTGCTTGATGTGTATTGTGAATTCAATAAGAATTCAAAATATTCACTTACGATCAAACAACCAAAAGCCTCAATGTCACTGAAAGTGTCAAAAAGTCCATATGTGTAGAATTCTACACACGAGGGTAGACAACGTAACTTTTAAAATTATACAAACTAAGAATGATATTGTAACCGGGAAATAGTTTTTTTTCTTCTTAGAATGGTGGTAGAAATAAAGTCACGAAATACTGTTATTTTTCAATCAGCGGTTTTTGAAAAAAATTCAAAAAAAGATGGTATTTGTGTAGTTTTCTACACAAGGGTGGGATGAAGGTTAATTGAAGATTGTTCTTCATTATATGAGCTAATGTCCTGCAGTGGAATTTGTTAAAATATTGGAAAGAATATAACAAATTCTTTAGTTTTTATTGCAGTGAATGTCAAACCATTAAACTTTCCCATGTTATGCTAGCTAATAAAACTAACAATGATTATCTAAAATCAATTACTTTTTTTTTTTTTTTTTTTTATATACGAATCTGTATTTTGAACTAAAACTGGTCCCTTGGAGTTATAATTGTTGTTTCACCCACTGGCTCGTCAACTTCAGTTCTGTATTGTGTATTTATATGTATTGTGTATTGTGTATTTATATGTTAATAAATAAATAAATAGATAAATAAATAAATAAATGCTATATGATATATGCTATGGTTTTATCTGTAGTGAATTTATGTTAATAGGTCTGATGGTTTTTTTCTTTTCAATCTTCTAATGTCATGTATAGGTACACTTAGTGATGCCGCTTCATAGTTGGGATGTGTTGATAGTCTGTTTTGATGTTTGTATGCGTAAATCCTGATTTCTTCCTCGACTGTTTTAACTTTCCCTAAAAACTGTTTTTTTTAGGAACTGTTTTAAAAGATCCCTGTGAAGATAATTATTTCTCACGTACCACGGGGCACGAACCATGTTGCGCAGAACCTTATTTTGAAACCTCTGTATAGATGAGATGTGACACTGACTAGCGCATCGCCACAACTGGATTCCATATAACCAGACCGGCTTTAGGATTTGGTTATA
Organism: Empis stercorea; assembly: GCA_949752835.1. Lineage (NCBI taxonomy): Eukaryota > Metazoa > Arthropoda > Insecta > Diptera > Empididae > Empis > Empis stercorea. The sequence continues at coordinate 41,946,999 of OX457085.1, forward strand.
TATTAGCAATTTATTTTGTATATTAAGTTTAGAGTTATATCCAATTAACCATTGAAGTTTTCTATATTTTAAGTTGAGTTCAATTAATTTAGTGTTTAGATGATTTTTCCATAGCAATTTACTGTCGAGTGTCATTCCTAAATACTTTACATTTGATTCCTGAGGAATTATGTTACCATTAAGGAAGATTGGTAGATTTTGGTCTATATGTTTGTTTGTGAAGTTGATATGAATTGATTTACATTCATTTAACTTCATCTTCCATTTTTCTGTCCATTCATATATATTATTGTTTGCAACTTGTAATTTTTGCGTGGCTCTATATGAAAATCTCATCAATTACCAGTATTGCAGTATCATCCGCGAACGTTGCTATATTTACCTCGCCTAGTGAGGGTAGATCATATGTGTAGAGTAAGTACAAAAATGGACCTAGGATACTCCCTTGGGGTATACCTGCTTTAATTTCTGATAATTTCGAATATTGATCCTCATGTTTAACACTAAATAGTCTGTCATTTAAGTAAGATGTTATAAATTGGACGTATGACGATGGTAGTATGTTTCTGATCTTGGTTATTAGGCCTTCATGCCATACTCTATCAAAAGCTTGTGCCACGTCTAAAAAAACCGCCGAGCAGATTTTTCTTTCCTCCAGTGCATGTTCGATAATATCCGTAATTCTGTGAACTTGGTCTATGGTAGAATGACTTGTTCTGAAGCCAAACTGATAGTTTGGTATGATGTTTTCGTTTTCAATTATCGTTTTCAGGTTTTTTAGAAGCAGTTTTTCGACCAGTTTTGATAGAATTGGCAATAAAGATATTGGTCTGTATGATTTGGTTTCATTTGGTGGTTTACCAGGTTTTAATAGCATGATCATTTCTGCCACTTTCCATATCCTTGGCATGTGTTTTAGCCTAAAACAAGCATTAATTAGGTTGGTTAACATTAATATACCTTTTTTTGGCAGCTGTACGAGAATTTCCGCTGTGATAAGGTCATGTCCTGGTGCTTTCTTTTTCTTGAATCCATTTTTAATTTCAGCCATCACTATTCTAGGTGAAACATGTGGTATATTCTGATTTATGTTTTGCACAGGAAATGTATTAATATTTGGCTGAATGCTGCTTTGGATATCATGTGGCTTGAATACGTCTTCTAGATATTCTGCAAAGACAAGAGCTTTCTCCTCATTACTAATTGCGCACGTTCCATTTCTTGTTTTTATTGGAGGAATGTGAGCTATTGGTCTTTTGATTCGTTTTGTGGCCTTCCATAATGAATAATCTGTTTTTTCGTCAGGTGTTAGTTTATTTAAGTAGTTTTCCACGTTCAAGTTTTTAAATTTCTGTATTTCCCTTTTAATATGTTGTGTTATCCTGTTTAAATTGTTTTTATCATCCGGGTGCGGGTCCCTTTAATTTTGCTACCTTCTTCTGGCTCTTCTTTTTATAACTAATAAGTTTTTAATTTCACTTGGATATTTGTTTGAAACTGTTTTTACTGTAGGATAGTTGGTATTAAACCATGCTGCCGCTTGTATTACCTTAGTAAACTTATCTGTTTCCTCCTCTAATTGCTGAACAGTTCTCAGTTGAATTCTAAGATTAATCGAGTTTTCTAGGTCTGTTTTAAAGCTCTTCCAATCTGTCGTCGAGTTAGTCAATACTGGTTTTGTCTGTTTTAAAATTATTTTTTCATTAAAGTTAATAATCACAGCAGAATGATCCGAATTTAGGTCATAATTATTTTCTATACTGATGAAATCAGACGACACTTTTCTAGAAATAAAAAAGTCCAATACGTCTGGTAACTATTTCCTATCGGTGGGCCAGTATGTCGGATTGCCAGTTGAATGGAAGTTGCACCATAATCGCGTATAGCAGCTTGCAGCTCTCTGCCTTTTGTTGTTGATAATCTCGATCCCTAATTGACGTGCTTGGCGTTAAAGTCACCTCCAATGATGAATCTGTCTCCTAGTTTGCGTAGCATACTAAGATAATCAGCTTTTTTTAAATTATGTCTTGGTGGAATATAGACTACTCTAATGGTGAGTTTCAGCTTTGTTGTTATAACTACAATCTCAGTTAGTTGACAATCAGGATTTTGAATACCATTTCCTACATAATAATTTAAGTTTTCTTTTATTAGGATAGCACTCCCCCCTTCGCCTGGTTATCTGGGTGTATCGTATGGTGAGTATATTATTTTTTTATTTTCAGGTACATTTAATCCGTGAGGTGCGTTTCTGTTAAAAGGCAAATGTCAATTTCTTGTGAGTTAAGGAATAATTCCAATTCATGCGTCTTATTTTTAATTCCGTTGGCGTTCCACGTAGCTATTCTAAGATGTTGTCTTGACATTAATGTAGAGTAGACTTTGATGTACTAGGAAGGTGAGTTTCTATCCTATCTAATCTGTGCGTTAGTGTACTGATCAATTCATATATGTTGCTTAATATTGTTGATTGATTTATCTGATGATTATTATTAACCATATCTACGTTTGTATTGTTTCTAGCTACTTGTGCGAATGAAATTTCTTTAGTGACTTTTTGATTTTTAGAATTATTTACATTCGTCGTATTTATGATAATATCGCTTGAGGCATTTTTAGAATTCACTTGTATATTTCTCCTTCTTTGCAATTCTTTAGCAATTACACATCCCCTATAATTTGCGGGATGAGCTTCCGCGCAATTAGAACATTTGGCCGGTAATTCTTTGTTTTTAGAATAGGTAGATGTTAAATGGTTCCCTGCGCATTTAACACAGCTTGGTTCTCTGTTGCAGTATTTATGTGTGTGTCCATGTCTTTGGCAACGTTTACATTGCGGTATTTGATTGTTGTTTCTAATAGATTCAATTTTTACCTTCATGTGATTTATGTATTTAATATTGAATATATTTTTTATGTCTTCCGAGTTATCGAAGGTTAGCATAAATAACGGCTGGTGGGTAATATATTCCTTTCCATTTATTTTCTTTTTAATATATTTATTAACTACATTTAAAATTTTTAATTTTCTTTCTAGTAGTTCGCTTTTGATGTCATCAGGATCGCATGTTGGGTGTAAGTATCTAGCCATTACTCTTATTGGTCTCTGTTGTTTGTTCTCATAAGAGTGCCATTCTATATTAGTTGCATTTGCAAAACTAGTTAATTCCCTGTATTCTGTATCTGTAGTAACATTTATTTTAATCTGGTTGTTATTTAACATATTGGCTGTATAATTTAATTTTTTGTTTTTTAATTCTTTCTTTATCTCTACATAACTTTTAACGTTACTAAATATCACTGGAGGTGGTCTTAGTTCCTTTTTTCTTGTTGGTGCTGACGAGTTCTCATTGCATTGGCTGTGTGTACCAATATTAACATCAGATAATATAACATTTTCAGGTTGGATGCTAGGTGACAGTAATTCGTATCTCTTTTGGCTTTTCTGACTTTTTTTCTGAATTTCTCTGAAGTTGAAGTTGACCCTTGGAGATGCAACTTTATTTTGCTGGATTGTATAGCAATCACTGAAATTAAATTTCTCCTTATTTGCATGTACATTTTGTTTTTCACGAGATAAAGGTTGTTTATTTGGTTTTTCTTTATTTACATTTGAGGTTTTCCTTCTCTTGTTTTTTTGGAGTAGCCATTCCGTTTCCTTGGCTATATCCTCACTAACGACTTGTTTATTTCCTTTTTGATTTTCTGTTAACGATTTATTTTTCTGTAATGTTAAAATAATATCGTGTAATTCATTTATTTTGTTATTAGCAGCCATAAGCTCATCTTCCAATATTTTTAGTTTTATTTTATACTCACTAAGATACCCATTATTATCGTTTGTTTCTGTTAGGTTTTCTTCCGAATGAATATTTTTCCTCTTTGGTGTTCCATCTTGAATGTTTTCGTTACTGCATAAAAGGTTGACTATTGAACGCTGATGTATGTTTAGCTTATTGACACTAGCTTCTGGTGTTAGTGAAACTAGGTCTATCAGCGATTTACTTTTTGCTGGTGATCTTGCTAATTTGCGACTACGTGTAAACGGATTTGCTGTAGCGTTGTAATTTTTTTGATTTACTAATTCAATTGATTACATTAAGTCGGTTCATAATAATGAAAAAAAATGCACTGAAAAATTTACAGATATTCAACAACATATGGATGATTTGAGTTGCAATATTAATAGTATTGATAAAAAGTGTGATGTACAAGTTGACAACTGGAGTCTGTTATCAAATAATTGTCTAAAATTACTTGCTACTATTGATTCTGCCAAAGCTATTTGCCAAATGACGACTCTGCAACTGATAAATTGAACTTTCAATTGGACTTTTTGCACTCTTCAATAAAAAAGTTAAAAATTTCATTCGAGAGTGATTCCCAAAACGTCCAGTCATTGATTGATAAAACTCAACACCAAAACTTAGAAAATTTCAGTTCTTTATTTAATCAATTGACAATTCTAAGGGATAATAACTGTATAGAAGATATCAGGTCTCGTTGGGATGACTATTATGATGAATTTGCTACATCAAAGTTAACTCTCAATGATATTTTAGAGGAATTAAAATTTTGGGTTGTTCACCTAACTTTAAATCAGGTACGCATGATGAAAATTTTTTTGATAATCCGATTTCTCATGAAAGAAATCAAAAATCAATCTTCGACGAAATCAATAATAGTAATAATAATAATAATAATATTGATAATGTTAATAATAATAATAACAATACGGATAATAATAATATTATTATCAATGGTGACGAATCAGTAGTGATTAGTTCAAATAATACTACTAAGCGATGTTCAATTTACGTCAAGGTATTACCTGCCACTTTTGACGCAACATTGTTAAAGAACTTCATTGTATCCAAATTTGGAATAGCTGAAGTTAATTGTAAATGCGTTACTCCGCGTTATTTAAATGACTCCAAACTAAAGTTTTCTAGCTTCAAAATTGACGTTCCAGTACATACTACTGCAACGATGCTGGATAATGGAAAATTATGGCAGAGCATCAAAGCAACAGCTCTGCTTGGGTAACGGATATAAAATCACCTAGAAATTGCAATAACAATAGTATAGTTAGTAATAAAATTAGAAATAAAAATAAAAATAGAGTAAAAAACAAACATAAAATTTTTTCTAAAAATAGTAGGTCCAATAATAAGAATAATAACAATGTTAAAAACAAAACCAAAAATAAAAATAAAAATAATAATAATAATATTGTTAATAATAATAATAATAATGGTAATAATAATAATAATAATAAGAAAAATATGAAAGGTAGAATTAATAAGAATAATAAGAAACATAACAACAATGTAAATATTAATAATAATAATAGAAAAAATAACAGCAATGTAATTATTAATAATAATAATAGAAAAAATAAAAACAAAATTACAACTAATAATAGTCGTAATTGTAATTGTAATAATAACAATAATAATAATGAAAATAGTAATTTTAGTAGTTCCAATTATAATAGAAATATAAATAATAATAGAAATAATTATCAGGTTAATAACCTGGAAATAGTTCAGGATTCTAGGCTAAGTAATGAAGTTCAGACGAATTTTATTCAAGTAGACAATTGTACTAAATATTCAAATTTTAGAAAAGGAGAGACTTTTATGGTTGGTAATCCCTCAACATACTTTATTGACTCAACAAATATTCCTACAATTGTTCAACCTGATTTCCTGGCTAATAATATTCCTACTAACACTATTAATAATATTAACAATATTAGCCCATCTCCACAAATTATAGATCCACCTTATAGCCCATCTAATACTAAAATTTCCACTAACAATAATTCTACTACTAATAGTCAATCAATACCGGATAACACTTTATCTGATATTCCTCTTGCTACAAACAGCAGTAATTCTACTCAAAATAATGTTGCTCCTAACTCATCTCCTAATTTCGTAAATCCACTAATCCCTCCCACTGTTAGGTTGACAATTAATTCTGTGGAGAGTGGTGATAATCTATATGCTATGGGCCGTTTTCGAGATCATAGAATTTATGATAATGTAAGGCTTTTTTTAGCATATTTATATGATGAACCCACTACAACTTGCGTCCTTGGCAAAACCAAAACAAACATTAAAGTTTTGTTAAAGCAAGGTGGACTTCCATCCGATTATAAAGAGCTCAATCAGTTATTTATTAAATATCATGAAGATCTTGGATTTTCTTTGAATGAGATTATGGCTGATTTGAAAGCTTATCGTTGTCACATTAGTAATAAGAGACGTGAGGAGCTCCAAAGAGCCAGAGAGACTGATTTTAAGTATTTCAAGTCGTGCTGCTAATAACTTAATACTAATTAATCCTGATAGCTGTATATCCAACAAGCTTAATAATCTAAAATTTTATTACCAAAACGTAAGAGGTTTACGTACTAAAACTTCGAAGGTATTTTTAAATTCTAAAATTTTAGATTTTTATATTTCTAACTGAATCTAACTGAAACTTGGTTACACCCTGGTATTAATTCTTTAAAGTTATTTGATGAATCATTTTCAGTATACAGAAAAGACAGATATCATAATACAGTTATCATTAATGAGATTATTCCTAAAGGTGGTGGTGTGATGATCGCTATTAAAAATATTTTTAAGACTAGTGAGACTAGTGATTAGTGATTCCTAAAGGTGGTGGTGTGTCCTTTCGGAATTTCCTAGATTAGAGATTGTAGATTAGAGATAGTCCTTTCGGAATTTCCTAGATTAGAGATTGTTGCAATTAAAGTAGAACTTACCTCTAAGTCTATTTTCTTTATTTGCTGTTACATTCCACCTAATTCTATTTTAGAAATATATTCAGAACTTTGTCATGTTATTGAATATATTTCATCCTTAATGAATTCTTGTGATGAAATAATGGTATGTGGGGATTTTAATTTACCAGATATAGCATAGTCATCACATGAAGATAAATGTTCTCTTATTCCTAGTCATATTGTGACTAGTTCTGAATATAAACTAATTGATGGGCTGAATGCTAATTTTCTTCAACAGGTTGCTAATTTTCTTCAACAGATAATGTTCCTGAAATTATTCTTAAAAATTGTGCAGAATCGCTAGCTGCTCCTTTGAGTACTTTATTTAATAAATCTTTAATTAGTGGACGATTTCCAGACTTTTGGACAACTTCATACATAATCCCAGTTCATAAAAAAGAGTCAAAAAAACAATATAAATAACTATAGGCCGATTGCAAAACTCTCTAGCATACCTAAATTATTTGAATTAATGATTTATGACTCGATTTATAGTTTGTGCTCAGGGTTATTAATATCTAACTAGCATGGGTTTATGAAAAATAGCTCCCCTGTAACCAATTTAGTAGAAGTTTCTTCTTTCTACATAAATACCATGGAGGCGGGCTTTCAAACTGATGTCATTTATACTGACCTAAGTAAAGCTTTTGATCTCTTACCTCACAGTGTAATTTACATTAAATTGAAAAAAATAGGTTTTCCTGGTTTTTTGATTAAATGGTTTGCTTCATATTTAGAAAATAGAAAATAGTGCGTTAAATTTCGATCTGCTATTTCAGATCCATATTTTGCCAACTCTGGTGTCCCACAGGGCAGTCACTTGGGCCCATTTATATTCATTTTTTCTATTAATGATGTTTCTTCTATCATTAAGAATAGTAAACTGAGCATCTATGCTGATGATATGAAGATTTATAAAAAAATCTCTTCACAAAATGATGTAATTACACTGCAGGAAGACCTAGATTCCTTTAAAAATTGGTGTGATAATAATAATTTATCCTTAAATATTGGCAAATGTGCTTTAATTAGCTACACTCGGCGGACTTCACCAATAATTGAAAACTATTCTTTTGATAATAAACCAATTAATAGAGTTAGTCAATTTAAGGATCTAGGGGTGTGTTTTGATGAGAAAATGACATTCAAATTTCATTTTGATAACATAATTGGCAAGGCGAATTCAATGTTGGGTTTCGTCAAGAGATGGTCCAAAGAATTTGAGGATCCATATATCCTTAAATCCTTATTTACATCTCTTGTTAGGCCCAACCTTGAATATGCTTGCCAAGTTTGGCCACCGTACTATCAAGATCACATAAGAGATTTGAGTCAGTTCAGAAAAAAATTCTTAGATATGCTTTAAGACATCTAAACTGGTCAAACCCATTAATTTTACCTCCCTATTAAGAGTAGATTAATTTTCTTACAATTAAAAACGTTAGAATCACGGAGAACTATTGCGGATATATTATTTATTGCCCAGGTTTACAATAGCCAAATTGATTCAGACTTTTTAAAAAATCAAATTATATATACAAATATATTCAAATCTTAACCATAGTGCTCGGTTTAGATCTGAAAATATTTTTAAGGTAATATCTCACCGCACTAATTATGGGAAATTTGAACCTATCAATAGAATGTTCATGGCGGTTAACAACTATAAAAGTCATATTGACTTTTCTGATACTAAGGATAAAATTAAGAAAAACTTACTTGCACTAATGCCATAGATATCTGACTTTTAATTTTAAATTTGTATAGTTGTTTTCATTAATTTTTTATATATAAAATCATAATTTTAATTGTACTTATATTATATATTAAACTTTAAATAATAACTATATTCTAGTTTGTCTTAGAATAAATTAATAGCCTTATTCACTTGTTAAGCTCTTAAATCGTTATTTAACAAGCAAAATTGAAAATAGCTATTCACAAATTGTTAACAAAATTGTTAAGAAAATTACAATTCCTTCATTATGAACTGTCATTGTTATTTAAGAAGTTGGTATATTATAAAAATTCACAATGTCAAAATTTTGTATGAAAAAATTCACAATATTGATAAAAATTCACCACGGCTTTTGTTAAAATCGCTATTCAGAAATTGTTAAGATAATTGTTAAGTTGTTAAATTTCTTTTTTGACACTTGGTATTTAACAACCTGATTTGAGTGGTTGTTATTTAATAATTCCATATAAAAGTGATTTTTTTTAATAATTTTTTTTTTAATAAAAAGTTGTTTGAAAAAAATTTAAGAGTATTTTTATTTAAATTTTTTAGATGATTATAGGTATCAATTATGAAATATTAAAAATTTATTTTTGTAGTTGAAAATTAGATGAATTTTTTTAAAAATTGGCAGTAAATAGTAGTTTTACATACAATATATGTATATATATATATATTGTATGTATATATGTGTATATTATTATCAATTATGAAATATGAAAAATATATATAGAATAATTAATTATTATGTATAGTGAGATATATATATGTATATATATATTATATATAACGATTTTTTTTATATAGTAGGTATATAAACCATAATAATATACATATACATACATTTTTTTTCAAATTACTACTGACTCTATGAGAATATTAAAATGAAACATTTCAATTTTATCCTTCGAACAAATATACAAAAATTATCATATATTTGAATGGGTATAGAATTATTCATATTATAATCATTTTCATTTAGGTGTTTTTGCAATTACTTGCATTATATACAAATAAATATTTTTAATATATATATATATTGAAAAATGTATTTTTGTAGTTTAAAATTTTATGAATTTTTGTAAAAACTGGCAGTAAATTCAAATTGTAGTATTACATACAATATATGTATTATATATATATATATATATATTATTTGTTCCATCATAAAAAATTTTGGAATTTTTTTTTTTTTTGTGAAAATGTTAGTACATAATTATATTTATATTTATATATAAATATAAACTGTACATTAGTTTGTAGTTAGTTAAAATGTATTAAAATGTTTACTATTTCGTGGTGTGATTTTATATAGCATTTTCGAGTTAGGATAGTCTTTTTACAAAAATATATAGTATATTCACATTTCAAATTAGTCTTAATAAAAATCAAAATAGTTTTCTAATTTTTCAAAATAGTCTTTATTTTTCAAAATAAGCTTTAATATTTAATAATGTATTAATGTATAAAGACTATATTTTTATACTATATTATACTATATTAAACTTTATAAATTCACAATTTTTTGATATACATATATTCACAACAGTACAATTGTTTTATCAATCACGATCTACAATAGCAAAATAATTGACGATTGATAAATTTTGTAAATTATCAATCGATTGATTATTGAGATTCGCAATCCCAGCCATAATTTTTGAATAATAAACTACATCAAAACAAGGAGTGTGTTCAATGTACGGCCGGCGCTGCGCCAAAAAAGCCGCGTCGATTTACTGTAAAAAAAAATAGCGTCAAAAAATGCCCGCGCCGTGTATTGAACGACTTTATGCTACTTTTCATGCCGCTTTCTGTCATGTTGATAAAATTATTGAGTCAATAAAACTTTGTGAAGGAAACAAACAACAACGTATTAAAATTAAAAAGTAAAAAACAACATATTAAAAATGAATAAACGATTGCAGATAGCAGTGATTGAAGAAATTAATCAGAATTTTTTTAATACCATAAGGGACTTGGCTGTAAGTAATTATATAGCATTTTGTTTTGTTTGTTTGTAATAATATGTATTTTTTTTAGGATTATTTTGTCAGGTTTAGCTAAAGAGACTCCACCTAGAATTAAATTATATGTAGAGAGAATTGTCCGAAACTATACATCTTTGGAATTTCGGCAAAATTTCCGGATGGAAAGAGAAGCATTCGACTGGTTACTTCCAAAATATATTTCTTTTATGGAGAAAGGTGGTAACATAATTATCCCAGCAGAGAAACAGCTTTTAGTTGTAATTTGGCTTTTGGCTACACCTGAATGTTATAGATCGGTTGGGGAAAGATTCGATTTAGCCAAGTCCACGCTATCGATCATATTTTGCCGGGTTGTTGATTTCCTCAATTATATATCCAGCTCTATAATTAAATTTCCAAACAACGCTGAAAAAACAGCGTCCAAAAACTATTTTGAACATCATACCGCGCCGTATGGATTAAAAGGTATATAAACATTGTTTTAATTATTAAAATTTGAATAATTTTTAAAATTTTGATCATTTTGAAATTTAAGGTGTAATTGGAGCTGTTGACGGAACTTATGTAAGAATGAAAGCACCCAAGGATCAAATTAAAGCGTACACAAACAGAAAATGCTACACGTCAGTCACTTTACAAGCAATATGTGATCATAAAATGAAATATATAGATTGCTTCATTGGATTTCCAAGTTCTGTACATGACAGCAGGATTTTTAAAAATTCTGAAATATACAAAAAAGTTTGTGAAAATCCGGGACATTATTTCTCAGAACGAGAAAAAATACTGGGTGATAAAGCTTATCCTTTGCAAAGTTGGTGCATCCCTCCGTATATAGATTGTGGACGCCTAACCTCACAACAAAAATATTTTAATTTTGTCCACACATCTCGAAGATCTGTAATTGCACGTAGTTTTGCGCTTTTATTTGGAAGATTTCGGCTATTACAAAATTTAGACATGCACAATGTCAATTTTATACCAGCAACAATTTTAGCTGCTTGCGTACTTCACAACATTTGTCTTGATTTTGGTGAAATGAATATTGATGAATATTTTGGTGAAATGAATATTGATGAAAGCAACCCTTCAGACTCTGAGAATCCTGACCATAGTGATGCTATATTACATTCTGCAAGCGAAGAACGTAATATTATGACACAAGAAGTGTGGGAGAAAAAAAATTAGAGATTATCGTAGATGATGTCTTTTAAATTTATATTACAATTTTACAATAATTGTAAAATACTTAAATAAATAAACGTTTTATATAAAACCCAAAAAATTTTTTTATTTATATTTGAATGTCAACAATTGACAATCCAGTAAATGTCATTTATAAGCGTCGCTATTTTGGCGACGCTATTTTACAGGTGCCAGAAAATGCTAAAAAACGACGCGGCGCCTCTTGCATTGAACGACTTAGTGCGTGGTAATACTGGCATTTATTGGCGCGGCGCTGTTACATTGAACGACAAAAAGCCGCATAAAGTGGCTTTGTGCCACTTTATGCCGTACATTGAACACACTCCTGTATATATTTGAAAAAAGTTCGTTCAGTAGCAGCATTTTCGAAATAGGTTCAGATGCGCCAAGTTGGCAGTATTCGATATTTACGAGAAAAGTCGCAAGCAAATTTGCGGAGTGGTTGGAATCGCTATTCTAATATTTGGTGCCTTATAAAAATGTAATATAAGAAAGGTCTTGAATAGTATATCCCGTTGGAGAAAATTGCACACAACATATATGCGCACACGCAAAATGAACACACCGAACAAAATGCACACAGAGAAATGCGCACACAGAAACGTGCGCACATAGAAAAATGCGCACAAGCAAATATCCGTACATGGAAAAAATAAAGGATTTATTGTTATGTATATTAAAATATTAAAAATAATTTCGGGCCTAAGAACCTAAAAGGATTGTAAGAATTAATTTTAGATTACAAAATATCAAATGAATGTCATCGTTATGTTCCGTATATTAAATTTTAATTTTTATTTACTTTTTTCCCATATCAGAATTATAATTTAGTTTTTTTTTCCAATAAATTTTAAATGTATAAAACATATATAATAAGCACCATAAGGCCCAGTTTCGCAGTGAGAGTTTAAACTGAAGTTTGGCTAAACCTAAACTTAAGTTTAAATGTTTCGCTTAAACCCATCCCGTTTCACAGTATTCATTTATCATCGGTTTAGTTAAGCCGCAGATTGATAGTTATTGTGACTGATTTAAAGAATAGTATCTATTGTGAATTAAAATAAATCAGCTGATAAAGAAGAACTTGCAAAACTAATTTATTTTTACTGACAACTTTCTTTTACATCATAGTTTTTTTTGCAATAATTATTGTTCTGAACCGCTACATCAAAATGACAAAAAAATCAACTCATTCTGAAGTAATTTATAATTTGTATATTGACAACCACCACTTAGGTTAAACTTCAGTTTAAACTACAGAATTCTACTGCTTAAGTCAAACTACGCTTTAAGCGAAGGTTAAGTGTTAAACTTACACTGTGAAACCGAAAAAAAACATGTGAAATGAAACTGGGCATAAGTGTACAGAAAAATATATAAAGAATACATAAATGATAAAAAAACAATTTGTAAGAAAATTTAAGAAATTATTTGGAAGGAACTATATGTAAATGCGACATTAAATAATAATAAAAATGAAATAAATACTATTATTATATTTATTAATAAATACTTATGTCAAAAATGACGAACACGTCAGAATTAATAAGTAGTAAAGGTAATTTCAGAATATGAAATTCGGTATTGTGTGCTGGGTTCAAGTTCCGATAATAGATTGAATGTGGGATGTGATGGTTTATTGGGATTATTTTGACAAACAGATGAATGAATGAGTTTGAATAGTTTTAGTTTATATTTGGAAATGAAACAGGAGGGATGTTTATAAAAGAACAAATCTTTTGTGTTATTATTTATTTAAATGTAAGGTTTGGAAGTCGATAGGGTAGGCATAGTAAGCCTCGGCTTGCTGTGTTGCAACTGTCGATGTTTCTAGACAAGTGCTTGAATTACCTCCTCGTGGTGGCCCCTGGAACTGTATCTGTCTTAAATACGGATACAGACTAAAGGGTATACTCAGTGCAATGGACGTGCTACCGAAGGGAACCAACGTAAGGTTTAACGGTTCAACAAGAAAACCAGGCTGGGTCTCTATAAATTGTAACGATCTAATGAGTAAGACGCTAGGTAACATCGTCAAGGAAATGAGGCCATATCCGGATGCAAAGCTCATTATGGTTGAGGGTAAAGACTTACCTACGTACGCGACCTGTTCGGGATTCTTTCCTGATGATGACAACCTTCATGAGAAGAGAATCCTGAACAGGTTGGGGAGGCAGAACAATGGGCTGCATACCGAGGATTGGAAGGTGGTGAAAAAGTGTCGTCGGGAAAAGGCCACCACATGGTCCTCTGGATAGATGATACTTCTGCCAAGACCCTTCAATCCTTGGACTGCAGGCCGTGTTTTGGCCTTGATAGAATAAGCCTACGCCTGAGGCTACGTCAGAATCTTCAAGAGGACGAGAGAGCTAGTGCGGGCAGTAGCAGGAGACTACAACAAGCACAAGGCCAATGGATCAAGCCACTGACCCAATGGAAACCGATTCTGCAGCAAGAGAGGTAACTCCACCACCTACAACTACAATGGAATCGTCAATGGCAGCAAATGAAGGCTCAAAAGCACGAAGTCAAACCAACCGGACTCTATCCGAGGTAGTCAAAAGAGCGTCGGAGCCACAACCATCCACCAGCGGCTACTCCAAAATGGCTGCTGGTTTGAAAACAACGGAATTTAGACCACCACTCCACAAGAGTAGAACAGAAGGCGAAAGAGTGGGGGTAAAATACAGTAGGAGGGAAAGATCAAAATCCCCACGTAAATCCTCAAGGCGAGAAATGAGATCACCCCCTCCCAGAAGATGATCTATATCGAGGGAAGATAGAAGAGGCTGGCATAGAGTAGAGCACGGCAGGCGAGCAAGGATCTCCAAGAAAGACCGAAGAAGGGAGGTCGATAAAAACCGGGTTAGAAGAAGAAGAGAATAAAGAAGTCCTTCTAGGAGAAGAAGTCGGGGGGCTTCAAGAGGCGTAGAGGCTCGTGGCCCAACTTCCGTTAGGAAATAATTTAATTGATGTATGGAAGGTAGTGCAGGCAAACCTACAACATGCCAAGGCATGATGCGGGTCTTGAGCGACAGGTTTGCAAAAGAACAAATAAGCTTTGCCTTAATACAAGAACCCTGGCTAGCAAAAGGTAACATTTGTGGGTTAGGCGACTCTAAAGGTAAGCTTCTTTATAATTACACCTACTCTAGACCAAGGGCCTGTATTTTATTTAATCAAAATATTAATTACGTTCCAATTACAGAATATTGTCAAAAGGACGTAGTAGCAGCAATTGTATCATCAAGAGGTGGCAAAGCTGATATTATAGTATGCTCGGCATATCTACCTGGCGATGAACAATGTCCATCCCTGGAGTTGACTGGACTGCTAGCATTTGCAAGAAGGAAGGGGATGCAGATTGTGATTAGCTGCGATGCAAATGCACATCATACCAACTGGGGCAGTTCCAACATCAACAGCAGAGGAGAATCATTACTTGAATTCATCACCGTAAATAACCTATTCGTAGCAAATTCAGGTAATGAACCCACATTTACTAACAGAATCAGAAAATAGGTTCTTGATCTCACAATCACAACCTCATTTCTGACAAATAATATAAAACGATGGCTTGTTTCTATTGAACCATCTTGCTCAGACCATAGACACATAAGATTTGATTTCAAGAGTTATACTGATTGGACGTCCGTTAAAGAAAATCTTACAGATAAATTACAATTTATTCCCAAAAGGATTAGGAACATAAATGATCTGGAAGAGGCTGACTGGATAACCAGCAAGGCTATAACCGAATCTTTTGAAAACAGCTGTCCAGCACGCACAAGCAAAAGCAACAGACAGGTGCAGTGGTGGAACAACAACCTTGCAGAACTAAGGAAGAAAGTTCGCAGGTTATTCAATAGAGCGAAGAACAGCAATCAACATGACTGGGAACTGTACACAACAGCTCTAACAGAATACAACAAGATCAGAGAAGCGAAAAGATCCTCCTTTCAAACGTTCTGAGAAAAGATTGAAGAATTACCAGTAGCAGCACGTATACATAAGGTTATTGCAAACGAATCACTAGGCTCCATTGCACTTCTCAGGAAAGAAGATGAAATCTACACGGAATCCAAAACGGAAACGATCGAGGCTCTACTAAAGGCACATTTTCCGGGAGCCGATAAGTTGGAAGGCTCGACTACGGCAACAATCCAAACTATGATGGTAATCAAAGAAGACCAACGAAAGAAGAATGGAAACAAGCAAGCAGTATAATTAATCCAGAGCGGGTGGGCTGGGCTATCAGGACGTTCAAGCCATACAAATCACCAGGTCCGGATGGAATATTTCCGGCCCTCCTACAAGGACGCGAAATAATCATCCCCATAATAACGCGGCTATTCAAGGCCAGTCTTGCTTGGGGACACATACCAAAGGCATGGACAGAAGTCAAGGTAGTATTTATTCCAAAAGCTAACAAGAAAAACGATGGTAACCCCAAGAATCTGCGACCAATCAGCCTATCATCGTTTATACTCAAGACGCTGGAAAAAGTCATAGGACGGTTCATCAGAGACACAACTCTCACGGTGAACCCGCTAAATCGACAACAATATGCCTATCAAGCAGGCAAATCAACTGAAATGGCACTGCTAAATCTTACAGGAGTAATTGAGAAATCCATGTCTCATAAGGAGGTAGCGTTAGTAGCATTCATGGACATTGAAGGAGCTTTTAATAATACCACATGAATCCATGATTAATGCGATGATCGAAAAGGGCATCAGTGGATCGATATGCAGATGGACGAGATCCATGCTGACCAGCAGAATCATCGAAATATTCCTTGGTGGCATACAGGTTAAAGCAAATCTAATAGAGGCTGCCCACAGGGTGGTGTATTATCACCATTCATGTGGTCACTTGTGGTCGACAAACTATTAGTTAAGCTACAAGAAAAAGGCTTTGACTGCCAAGGATATGCGGACGACCTTGCAATCATCATCAAAGGTAAATTTATAAATATGTACACAATGTGAATTACTCCAAAGGGCGTGCAACATAGTGGAAAACTGGTGTAAAACCGAAGAACTTCGTGTCAATCCAGCTAAAACCATTATAATTCCGTTCAGCAAGAAACACAAAATAGAACAACTGAGAAAACCAACAATGTTTGGAACGAAAGAAGTTAAATTCCTAGGAATAACCTTGGACCACAAGCTAAATTGGAACAGCTACATAAATAATACAATAAGGAAAGCACAACTATCCATATGGACCCGCAGAAGAATTTGTGGGAAAACTTTGGGAATACATCCGAAGATAACCAACTGGATGTATTTTTCAATTGTCAGACCGAAAAAGAAAAGATGGTGGAGAAAAACAAAACAATCAAACGTCCAGTGCAAACTAAATAAACTTCAAAGAGTAGCTTGCCTAAACATCACTGGAGCGATGAGCACAACACCAACATCAGCAATGGAAACACTGCTGAATCTTCCCCCACTACACATACTCATAGAAGAAGAAGCAAGAATGGGGGCAATGAGAATCCAGCGCTTCCAAGGCCCTGGACAAGACAGATTAAAACACCATCCGTCTATATGGTCTTGGGTGTGTGGACGTCAGGGAAAGCGTTGACCCGTCAGAGTCTTGGATTCTGTCCAGCGCCGCAACTGGGCCATTTACCACCAAGTATTCATTGCACCTCCACGTGGTGACCACTGGGCAACTGATATGATTTCAGGCTAAGCAATGAATGCGCCCAAAATCCAGAAGCGTCTGACCCAGAGTGGGCGGCTCCCTGGTCTGCGTCTGATCCTAGTGGGGCGGCAGTTCAAAACTCCTGGTAGTAGGATAAAAACACGCTATATTGTCAACAATGAGCTACATCAAAAATAATAACAATCGGGTAGGGATATCTACCCAAGTGTCGTCAGACTCCACGGCTGACGGCGTGGGCTTGGCTTCTTCCAGTAGGGAAGCAGCTAAGTCGCCAGTGGAAATGTTAACTACGTTCAAGGACGATCACCCTTCACCCATGGTGGGGCCCCAGGCCATGGTGACGGGTTCAATTACTGGCCAATCAAATAATGTGAAAACGGTATCTCCTGATCCATTTAAAATCAGTAAAAAAATAGTTAGATCTCCATCTCTTGGTAATTCTCCATTAGTAGATATAAACCCAGATAAAACTATTAACATAAAAGATTTTAATACACACCACCGTTCTGTTATGGATCTAATGCTCAACAGCGATTCCTACCAAACTCCAAAAAGGAGAAAGGGAATGGTTTCAGAAAGTAATCTGTCAGATATTCATGTATTAGAGACAGACATTGAAAATAAAAAAATTAAAAACCTAGAAAGTGAACTTAAAATTGCTAGACAAGATATTAAAGAACTAAAAGAAATTATAGCAGCATTACAAAATAATAAAGACTTACCTCTTACGAATACAGCCATGCAATCTAACACAAGAGAAGATGAAAATAAATGGTTAACTCATAAAAAAAGGAAAACATCAACTAAATACAATAACGTCACTCCTGTAAATAATAAAGCTAATAAAAAAGAAAAACAAATTATAGGTAAAAAAGCGGCGGACAAGCAATCCAATGACTATATTCCAAGTACTCAAAATAGGTTTCAAATGCTGTCTACAACTCCTACAGCATGCATCTCTAACAAAGCCATCATCATGCAAGACACTCCAAACTCCATTGTCAGTAACTCCACAGTTAAGTCTAATACCAACCACTCAAAAAGGGAATTTAAACCTCCGCCAGTTATCTTCAGTAACGTTGACAACTACGGTGAATTAAATCAGGCTTTAAAATCTAAAAAATTAACATTTGCAGCCAACATGATGAATCGCAATCAAATTAAAATAAATGTGAAAACTGACGCTGAGTATAGAGATCTTACAAAATTTGCAAACGAGTCCAAAATGGAATGGCACTCTTACCAAAACAAGCAGACCAGACCGATCAGAGTCATTGCAAGACATCTTCACCCGTCATGTGACCAAGATGAAATAAAAATGAACTTATTGCAAATAACTTCAAAATAATAGAAGTTGAAAATAAATTTATTAAAAAGAAACTCAACGGTGTATCATATATCACGAAGTTACCATTATTCACACTAACATTCGACAACTCGGAAGACATCAAAAAAATTTTTGAGATTAAATACCTCAATCATATGAAGATAAAAATAGAATCCATCAAAAGCAACAAAACATTACCTCAATGTAAGAGATGTCAACGATTCGGACACACCCACAAATATTGTCGACGCGAACCAAGCTGTGTGAAATGTGCTGGAAAACATCTAACCACTTCATGTACAAAAGAGAAAGAATCTCCTCCGAAATGTGTCAATGTCAACTGCAACGAAGAGCATCCGGCCAATTATAGAGGCGGCACTATCGCCAAGGAACTCCAAAAGAGAAGAAACGCGGCAAACTATGCAAAAAAAACAAATATTCAAGTTCGAGCTATCACCCCGCATAGAACAACTTCAGGCTTATCGTATGCTCAAGCTGCAAGTATGAACTCCAATAACAATCCACGGATTAACCAAAATAATCAAAATCAAGAAACGTTACTAACAAACATTTATGAATTAGTTAATAAGTTATCATTCAGAATGGACAAACTGGAAAGACACTTTCCCAGCACAAGTTCCAAGCATCCAATATGATAAACAAAAACAACATAAAAGTAGCTACATGGAATGCCAATGGCATCATGAACAAACTCCATGAGCTAGAAATTTTTCTAAAATTACATAATATAGACATATGCTTATTAACAGAAACACACTTAACTAAACACACGTACATAAGAATAAAAGGCTACCAAACTTATCACACACTTCATCCTAGCAACCAGGCCAGAGGTGGTAGCTCTATCATAATCAAAGACAACATCAAACATTATCAAGAAATAGGCATACAAACAGATGAATGTCAACTTACGGTAATAGCAGTCAACTCCAGTTCCACGAAACTATCGATCGGTTCGGCATACATTCCCCCGAAACACAACCTGAAAAAAAACGATTATGTAAACATCCTCAACAATTTAGGTGACAGATTTATAATGGGAGGCGACCTTAACGCGAAGCATGTGGACTGGGGTTCTAGACTCTCAACCACGAAAGGGAAAGCACTCAACGCAGCAATAACAGCATGTGGCTGCTACTATCACTCTACCGGCAACACTACATACTGGCCTACAGATGCTCAAAAAATTCCAGATTTGTTAGACTTCTTCATCTCCAAAAAAGTGTCTACAAACCACATACAATTAGAAAATAATTTTGATCTGAGCTCAGATCACTCAGCAATAATACTTACTCTCAGTGAAAACGTTGTCAAGAAATCAACAAAGCCAACGCTGACTAACTTTACCACAGACTGGGATAGCTTCAAAGTCGAACTTGAAAACAATATTAACCTTAATACTTACCTAAATACTACAGAACAATTAGAACAAGAGGCAGTAAAATTCAATATAACTATTCAAAACGCAGCATGGAACAACACCAAAATTATTGAAAATAAATCGATAGCTAAGTGTTACAATTCCACCTTTCAAAATATTCCTCTCGTCCTGGAAGAGTCAAAGACGTGATAAAAAATAGCTTCAGCAAGAAAAAGGCACCGGGATTTGACCTAATAACGCCAGAAATTCTTTCTCAGCTGCCGAAGAAAGGTATTTTAAAATTAACACAATTAATTAATGTTTCTTTTAGATTAAAATACTTTCCCGATATCTGGAAAGTGATAAAAAATAGCTTCGATTATAAGAGATTATAATGATCCAAAAACCTGGCAAACCAGGTAACGATGTGAAGTCGAATCGGCCAATCTCACTACTCCCAATGATCTCTAAAGTCACAGAAAAAGTCTTTCTAAATTGCATTAAACCAATCTTAGCTAGCAAGCACATTATTCCTGACTTCCAATTTGGATTCCGCGAAAGTCATTCGACCATTGATCAGATCCATAGAATCACCAACATAATAGAACAAGCTCTGGAAGATAAAAAAATATGCTCTGCAATCTTCATCGACATCGCTCAGGCGTTCGACAGAGTATAGCACGAAGGATTAATTTACAAACTCCAAGCAATCCTCCCAATTCAATATGTGGAATTCATAAAATCATACTTGGAAGGCAGGCATTTTCTTGTTAAGCAAGAGGATAAATACTCTGATCTACATGAAATTAAAGCAGGTGTTCCACAGGGGAGCATCTTGGGACCAATATTATATCTACTCTACACGCACGATCTACCAAATCCACCAGATGCCAAAGTGGCCACCTTTGCCGACGATACCGCGATGTTAGCTACAGATACAGAAGAATATTAAAGCTACAAAATGCAAATAATAATATCCAGAAATGGACCAACGATTGGAAATTAAAAATAAATGAATCAAAGTCGGTTCACATCAACTTTACAAATAAATTTACTACCGGCCTGACCATTCAACTCAACAACAAAATAATTCCATATGCTTCTAAAGTAAAATACTTGGGAATGACATTAGACAGTAAACTTAAATGGAACGAGCACATTAAAATCAAGCTAAACGAATTAAATATAAAGTACAGGAAACTATACTGGCTAATAGCAAGAAAGTCTAAACTTTCCATTAACAACAAAATATTAGTGTATAACCAGATCCTAAAGCCAGTTTGGGCCTATGGCATCCAGCTATGGGGCTGAACGTGTAAAACCTACATCCTAAAAATACAACGATTCCAAAACAAAGTGCTGCGAAACATGGTCCAAGCTCCGTGGTTTGTACGAAATAGTGACCTTCACAGAGACCTGCAAATCAACCTAGTTGTTGATGAAATTTCACGTTCAGCAAACAAGCACAACAACAGGCTAACAACTCCTGTCAACATGCGAGCATCTGACCTAGCAAACACTGTTCACACCAGAAGGCTCAAACGCAAAAAACCATCAGATTTAGTAATCTAAATCTGTATTAAAACAAAATTCTAAAGTTCCACATAGTGGTTTGGGGGTCGGGGTGGGGATTCTATAGGGTAGGCATTTGTATCCTAGGGTATAAATGTTGCAACTGTAGAAGTTCCTAGCCAAGTGCCTGCATTACCTCCTCGTGGTGGCCCCTGGAACTGTGTCCATATTAAACATGGACACAGACCGAATTTGCAGTGCGCGACCAAGCCAATGGTGTTACACGTACCGTGCCGAGGGCTGCGTGGCTGAGGGTGAGCTCAGTCGATAACGGTGTACTCCGGATACCAGGCGACCTCCGGTTTTAACCAGCCTTACCATGGTATCGGACCTCTGCCATGGTGGACTCTACTTTGTCGCGAAACTCGTGGGAACAATTATGGAAAGGAAAAAACAACAAAAAATAATCAACAAAGGAATAACAATGACGACTACAGCAACGAATAAAAATAAGGCAACGACAATAACAACTACAACATCAGCAACAACAACAACAACGGCAATCCCAAACGCACCAATAGCATCCGCAATGTCAGAGGTCGCTTTTGAGGGCTCCTTACTTGCAGATGCTATTGAGATGATCGAGAGAACCAAACTAGGCGACACAGATAATGACGCCAGTGAAATAGCTACGGAAGACGAAAGTGAATACTTAATGTCATCTGATAACGACAACGATAACGTCACCGTAATAGAAAATACTCCAACCTCCGACGCGGAAGAAGACGTCGAGGAAGCGTCCAGTGGTTTACAAATGAAGCCCAGGAGGTTGTGTGGTGCAGCAAGGAAGAAGCTGAAGAAAATCATCTCCACAGGTATCCCATACTACGAAGCAAGGGCAAAACTAGACAAAGAGTATGAGGATATGTTAGCACGGAAAGCATCCGGCTCTCTATGTATGAAACGAAATAGATCGGACGGTAGTACGCCACCGATGACTATGAAGAGGAACAAGAGTAGTACACAGAGCAAGCTAACGTACAGTGAGGTTGCGAGCAATACCAAAGTAGATATTCTACCACGGCAATATCCTGTGCGGGCGCTCAGCGAAGAGGAGGCTAGAAAAGTCCAAAGGTCGATCCTGAACGCCATGGACGAATTGCCGAGAGGCACCCATGTACGATTCATTGGGTGTGCACGTAAACCCGGATGGGTATCAATAAATTGCGCTGACGATGCTAGTAAGCGTTGGCTGAAAGAAACCATAAAAAAAATCAAGCGGAGATCTTCCTGTACATGCGGTTTGTTCCGGGTTCTTTCCTGATGAGGATAATCTTCATGAGGAGAAGATCCTGGACAGGCTTGGCAGACAGAACGATGGCCTGCATTCCCAGAATTGGAGGATTCTGAAGAGGACATCTAATGAGAAGGGCCATCGTATGGTTCTCTTAATAGATGACGCCTCTGCTAGAGTCATTCACGGTATGGATTGTAGACCATGGTTCGGTTTCGACAAGATAGATCTTCGTCTGAGAATCCGTGCTGGTGGAATAGAAAGAAAACATCAAGAAGAAAGAAAAGTAATAACAGGTAAGGCACAGCAAGGTGAAATGCAGGTAGTTCAGGGAACACCTGCACCAACACCAGCTGTCTCAGGTAACATGAAGGTAGGAGGTGAAACAAAAACAACACGCATGCCAGCGCTGGTAGAGGTGGTGAAGTCCGGTACCTTCTACCAGTGGAACAAGTAGAGCCAGCAAGGTACCTTCTACCAGTGGAACAAGTAGAGCCAGCAAGATGTTCAGGCCACCTCTCAAATCTGACGACAAAAGGGAAGGAAGGCACGACAGGGAGAAGCGGACAGAACGCAGAAAGTCCCCTCGTAGAGAAGCGCCCAGAAGGAGGTCGACTTCTAGAGATAGGAAAGATGGTTGGAGACACTCTCACGGTGAACCCGCTAAATCGACAACAATATGCCTATCAAGCAGGCAAATCAACTGAAATGGCGCTGCTAAATCTTACAGGAGAAATTGAGAAATCCATGTCTCATAAGGAGGTAGCGTTAGTAGCATTCATGGACATTGAAGCAGCTCTTAATAATACCACACATGAATCCATGATTAGTGCGATGCTCGAATAGGGCATCAGTGGATCGATATGCAGATGGACATCGAAATATTCCTTGGTGGCATACAGGTTAAAGAAAAAACTAATAGAGGCTGCCCACAGGGTGGTGTATTATCACCATTCATGTGGTCACTTGTGGTCGACAAACTATTAGTTAAGCTACAAGAAAAAGGCTTTGACTGCCAAGGATATGCGGACGACCTTGCAATCATCATCAAAGGTAAATTTATAAATATGTACACAATGTGAATTACTCCAAAGGGCGTGCAACATAGTGGAAAACTGGTGTAAAACCGAAGAACTTCGTGTCAATCCAGCTAAAACCATTATAATTCCGTTCAGCAAGAAACACAAAATAGAACAACTGAGAAAACCAACAATGTTTGGAACGGAGCTACACTTCTCGAAAGAAGTTAAATTCCTAGGAATAACCTTGGACCACAAGCTAAATTGGAACAGCTACATAAATAATACAATAAGGAAAGCACAACTATCCATATGGACCCGCAGAAGAATTTGTGAGAAAACTTGGGGAATACATCCGAAGATAGCCAACTGGATGTATTTTTCAATTGTCAGACCGATCATAACCTATGCATCGGTGATATGGTGGAGAAAAACAAAACAAGCAACGTCCAGTGCAAACTACATAAACTTCAAAGAGTAGCTTGCCTAAACATCACTGGAGCGATGAGCACAACACCAACATCAGCAATGGAAACACTGCTGAATCTTCCCCCACTACACATACTCATATAAGAAGAAGCAAGAATGGGGGCAATGAGAATCCAGGGCTTCCAAGGCCCTGGACAAGACAGAATAAAACACCATCCGTCTATATTATTAGCCGCGGAGAATGAACCATATCTCGACATGCCAAGAGATGATGGTGCAATCACCTACAAATTCAAAAAACCATTCAAAGTGGTCATCCCAGATAGGAACAATTGGGAAAACAGCAAACCAGCTGAATCAGAGCTAGAATGGTACACAGACGGATCAAAAACGGATGGAGTTGGATCCGGCGTATAGGTAAAAGGCCCAGGTTCAAGAAAGCACAAAGCTTAGGCGGCATAGCCACGGTATTTCAAGCAGAAGTGCACGCCATCCAGATGTGTTCAAATGAAAACATTGCCAGGAAATATGCAAACAAAACAATTACAATCTACTCAGATAGTCAAGCGGCTCTTAAGGCACTTGACTCATCCCAAATCAAATCCAAAGCGGTATTAGATTGTTACAACATCCTCACCAAATTAGGAGAAACCAACAGACTCACAATTTCCTGGATCCCGGCACATGTTGGTCATGAAGAGAATGAGAAAGCAGATGAACTAGCAAAGAGGGGAGCCAGTTCAACATTCCAGGGCCCAGAACCAGTCTTGGGCGTATCAAAATGCTTTCTAAAGGCTGAAATAAAAAATAAAACAATATCATCCCAAATAGCTGCAGAAGGTATGAGGCACTCGAAACTTTTCATCAAAGGACCATCAAAGAAGAGATCGAAGGAGCTACTGCAGTGCAGCAGGAAAAAAGCCAGAACAAGCACTGGCTTCCTCACAGGCCATGCAAGGCTGAGGAAACATCTGCACAATATGGGACTTTCACACGATCGAGTGTGTAGATTCTGCCAAGAGGAAGACGACACAGCAGAACACCTACTATGTACTTGTATGGCTCTCCATCAAAGAAGGCTAAAACACCTACACAGCTATGTCTTAAATCCATCAGAGTCATGGAACCTATCTCTGTCGGACCTTTATAGCTTTATCAGCAGTATTGGTCTGGCAGATAAGTAACAAAGAGGGCAGTCAGAATAAGCCGGATGGCTGCAGTGATAAAGGCTCTTATGGCCGAGCCTGTACTTAAACCTAACCTAACCTAAGTTTAACTAATTCAGTTTTTATATAAATTAGGTATGTGAGGCTAGTTATTAATTATATTATAAGAAATAAATAGTGCGAAATAGTGGTAAGACGTCCAAGTGTTGCACTTTTAGAAGACGTCTTGGTGACGCATTAAAGAAGTCGTCTATGGGACGCATTTTAAAAGCCGTCTATGTGATGCAATTTATTTGTGCAAACATGAATGAACATGTTACGATTAGAATTTAGAAAGAGTGTGAAATTGTAATATATGTGTGTGATTTGAGATGTTGTATTTGTATTAGTATTAGTAGTGGAATTTACTGAATATGTAAATATTCATAAGATAATTTATTTACAGATAGTCAGAATCAGAAGTTAATAGAATTCCGGAGGAAGAACACGCAATAGAAAGAATATCAGAGATTGCGATTTAATATTAATTTACAACTAAAAGAACTGATTTATTAAATTAATTAAATATTATTATTATAACGACAGGCCATGCAAGGCTGAGGAAACACCTGCACAATATGGGACTTTCACACGATCGAGTGTGTAGATTCTGCCAAGAGGAAGACGAAACAGCAGAACACCTACTATGTACTTGTATGGCTCTCCATCAAAGAAGGCTAAAACACCTACACAGCTATGTCTTAAATCCATCAGAGTCATGGAACCTATCTCTGTCGGACCTTTATAGCTTTATCAGCAGTATTGGTATGGCAGATAAGTAACAAAGAGGGCAGTCAGAATAAGCCGGATGGCTGCAGTGATAAAGGCTCTTATGGCCGAGCCTGTACTTAAACCTAACCTAACCTAAGTTTAACTAATTCAGTTTTTATATAAATTAGGTATGTGAGGCTAGTTATTAATTATATTATAAGAAATAAATAGTGAGAAATAGTGGTAGTGGAATTTACTGAATATGTAAATATTCATAAGATAATTTATTTACAGATAATCAGAATCAGAAGTTAATAGAATTCCGGAGGAAGAACACGCAATAGAAAGAATATCAGAGATTGCGATTTAATATTAATTTACAACTAAAAGAACTGATTTATTAAATTAATTAAATATTATTATTATAACGAATTTGGTGTTGTTTTGGCGTTTTAATAACTCAGGTGTGGGGTGGGTCAGAATTTTGCGTGAATGAATTAAAATATATTTAATATTAATATTTTGTTTTCGTATTACGCAGAAGAATTTTTTTAATATATATAAATAATTGAATAATTAATTATGGCTTCTGGATTTTGGATGGTGGAAGATGTAGAAGAATTTTTTTATTTATTTATTTATTTATTAACCAAAACAAGGTACAATACTTAGATTTATAAATTAACAATTTAATATATAAAAATTAAGAAAAAAAAAAAAAAACAATATAAAGTTAATTCAAATTTAATATTAACTATAATAAACAATAATAATAGAAATCTAACATTAATGACTAATTTTTTAAATTATTTCTATTAATAAAAAATAAAGGAATATAAAAGGATTTAATTAAGGATATTACAAATTCTTTGTTTGAAAATAGTTTTGGGTATAGAGGGAGAAAAGTACTTACTGAATTTATTAAATATAATACTACATTTATTGAGGGGTTCGTTTTTGCCATATTCAGTACGGTGTGCAGAAACTTTCAGCAATGGTGTATGTCTTGTTTGTCTTACGTCATTATTGAATAAAATTCTATCATTAATGAAAGAAACGTCAATGATCTTGTTTAAGACATCAAGAGTAAAACAGGAAGTAAGTACGTCGCGTCTCGAGGAAAGTGAAATAAGATTGATTATTTTAAGTCTATTATGATAGGAAGGTAAATTTAGAAAATCGCGAGGGTCATAAAGATCACGTAAAGCGAAGAGAAGAATTTTTTTTTGTATAGATTCGATTCTATTAGTATGCAACTGACAATAAGGAAGCCAGATTGGACATGCATATTCAAGAATCGGTCGTACTAAAGAACAGTATAAAGATTTTGTAACCCATACATTTCTAAATTCTGTGGCTCGTCTTTTGATGAATCCAAGCATTTTATTGGCTTTTGAAATAATTTTGTCGTAGTGCAGATTGAAGCTTAATTTACTATCTAACAGTATGCCTAAATCATTAATTTGTGACACTCTGTTGAGTTCAGTACCATTAAGATGGTATACTATTGGATGAAATGATGAAACGTCGTAAAACAAGAGATGAAACAATGACACAATATTATTACGAAAAATTGGCATTGTTGAATTCTTGTGAAATTACTGGTGAAAAATCGGTATCGTTAATTATAGCAGGAATAACTGATATTAATATTCAAAATTTGGCACGAGCTGGAGAGTATGATAATCCCGAGGAATTATTCAAATATTTGAAAAGTATAAAGGAAGAGAGGATTGAATCAAGAAATAATTCAGTTTTGAGACCAGTGAACAGAAAGTACAAGACATCAGCTGTGAATCGTGGATGGAGTTTTGGATCGGCGAAGGTGTTATATATGTGGTAGTCGTGAACACTTTTGCCAGTCTGTCCAAAATAAACAGAATAAGTGCAATATCATATAGGAGAATGTAAGTAAAGTTTTCGTCAGGAGAATATGAACCAGGTTCTGGCAATTAATAATCAGAATGATAAAGGTAAGAAATTTTTTGTTGATGCTTTTATTAATAACATTAAATTTTGGGCATTCATTGATTCTGGTGCGAATTGTAACACAATAAAAGAGATTGAATTTTTAAAATTAAATTTAATGCATGACCATATAAGAAACGTTATCACGGGTTTTGGTGGAGCAAAGACTAAGACATTGGGAGAGACTAAAAATATTAGGGTGAGAATTGACCAAGCAGAGGCGAAAATTAATTTGTACCAAATGATTGTACCAAACCATGTTCAGTCAATTCCAGTGATTATTGGGCAAACATTTACAGAACAGCAACATGTCGTGGTATATAAAGATTCAGATACATTAAGAATTTATGAACGTAACTTGTATGAACATATACCACAAGATGTTGTAGTTACTATTCCGATCTGGGTAAAAGAAACAACAGTAATACCATCAAAACATATTTGTAATGTTGTATGTTAAGCCAATTATTTGGGAGAAGTTTTTATAGATACCATCGTTAGGTATGGAGAAATTAATGGATATAGTGTTCTTAGATGTGTTGTCAATATTGTCAAGAGGGTGAATGTATAGTACCAGTGGTGAATTCAACAAAACGGGACATTGTTATTTATCCAAAGAAATTGTTTGCTCGTGGAATGAAATGTACACCGATCGCGACTGATAGTAATGAAGTAATATTAAATCAGAAACAAGAGAAATGTTGGGCAGAAAATTTAAAGACTTGAAAATTGGAACAGAACTTTCCCCGGATCAGTGTAAGGAATTGAAAAATTTGTTGTTTAAA
The DNA here is from genome assembly GCA_949752835.1 of Empis stercorea. Classification (NCBI taxonomy): domain Eukaryota; kingdom Metazoa; phylum Arthropoda; class Insecta; order Diptera; family Empididae; genus Empis; species Empis stercorea. The sequence continues at coordinate 41,976,043 of OX457085.1, forward strand.
TTTGAAAGTTGTTTCGCAATAAATGTAAAAGAAATTGGTTGTACAAATATAGCTGAATTGAAAATTGATTTGGTAGAGGAAGGTAATGTATGTTATAGGATTTGGTAGAGGAAGGTAATGTATGTTAAAGTAAAATGTATAGTTAATGAATTATTAGAATGTGGTATCGTAAGAAAATCTAATTCACCATTCTCCTCACTGGTGTTATTAGTAAAGAAAAAGAATGGTGACTCTAGATTATGTATAGATTACCGTAAATTGAATCTAAAAATTAAACAGGATCGATATACTTTCCCAAGATTGGACCACCAATTGGATCAGTTATACGGATATAAATATTTTACGACATTAGATATGACTAGTGGGTATTATCAAATACCGGTGGAAGAGAATTCAAAATATTTGACAGTATTTGTAACCTGCGATGGTCAATATGAGTTCAATAGAACACCGTTTGGTATATCAACGGCACCCAGTAAATTTCAACGAACAATCAATGAAATATATGGTCCACTTAGAGGAACCATCGCGTTGATTTATCTTGATGACATATTGATCCCTTCGAAGGATATTGATGAAGGCATGAGATAAGGTTGACAAAAATTCTAGAAACAACAGAACAACATAATCTGACATTCAATCCAGGTAAATGCATGTTTTTTCAAACCTCTATTACGTACCTAGGGAATGAAGAGAGTGCGGAAGGAATTAAACCAGGAACAGCTACAACAAAGTGTCAACAAATTTCCAGTACCAGTTAATGTTCATCAGGTACGTCAGTTTTTGGGGCTCACTGGGTTTTTTAGGCAATTTATCAAAAATTACGCTATGTTGTTTAAGCCATTGACATTTAATTAAGAAACAAAATGGATATGGGATGAAAGTCAGCAACAATTTTTTGACACATTAAGAAAAATATTATGTGATCGACCGGTATTGGCAATCTACAACCCAAATGCAGAAACATAAGTACACACGGATGCTAGCAAAACGGGTGTAGCTGGTATTCTGTTACAGAAAAATGCAGAGAAAACAGCTTCAACCAGTATCGCATTATAGTCGACAAACGACCCCACCGCAACATAACTATCATTCTTATGAGCTGGAAATTCTAGCCGTAGTGGAAAGTTTGAAAAAATTTCGTGTTTATTTGCTAGATTCAAATTTCAAGGTGGTATCAGATTGTAATGCAATTAAAACAGCTGCAACAAAAAGAGATTTAATACCACGTATTGCTAGGTGGTGGTTGTTGTTACAAGAATTCACATTTACAGTAGATTATCGAGCGGGTATTAAGATGTATCATGTTCATTCCTTAAGCAGAAATCCAGTGGTCAATGATGAAATGGAAGAGCCAACAATTTTCAGAATCGAAACAGCAGACTGGGTTTTAGCTAGTTAATTGACTGATGCGTAGATAAAAATAATTAATGATATATTATTGAAGGATCCTGAAACTGTATATGAAAAAAATGTTCATAAAGAATATTGTTTGAAAGATGCACGAGTTTATCGCAAAACAGAAAAAAGGGAAAAATTGTTATTACCGAAAGGAATGAGGCACGAGATAATCAGGGCATGTTTTACTTATATTTCGTAGATCTGACCGATTTGAACTTAGTTTGGTAGAAAAATTGCATGTCTTGGCTGTTTTTCACTAATAAATATTAGATGCGGCTGTGGCTATTTTCTATTTTTTTTGTGGCAGTTAGCCACAACGACACAACGAATTTCACTGCATAAATAATAGAAGGGCTATTTCAAATTGACGTTTTGTTTTGTAAATAAAATAAACGTTGTAAATAAAAGGTCGTGTCGCCTTGTCTAAGAAGTATTGCCATATCACATTTCAAATTATATTACATTTTAACACTAATTGTGATTTATTTTGATATTTTGGCAATTTTGAATTACATTTTTTATATATTAGTCGTGTTTTTTTGTAGACGCTCTGCGTAATCTGCGTAAATTGTTGTTGTTTTCAATGGAAAAATTTCTTTTCCTCTTTTACCGATAAATTTAAATGCGTCTACCAAAAAATACGGCTACTTTATATTTTATTCGGGCCTCCTCCCGTTTTCTTCCTATCATTCTCTACTATTGTGTACTTTTTCAGTTTTAACTATCTGTCCAAACCTATAGTTATATAATTTTCTGTATGTTTATGATACCTATTTTTTTCTAAACACCTATGTATATCCACCCTTCGGTATTACGCACAGGAGGTTCCAAGCTATTAAGTTCTTCCTAAATATGTAAAGAATTTGAAACTTATTCAAACCTATTCACCTAATTCGTTATATGTCTTGAATAAAAGCGTAATCGCCATCAAACGTCGATTTTATTGATAATTGTCTATTAAAATCGCCATTCATAATCACATACAAATCGACCAATATAGAATCGATTCTCGCCTCGACATTCACAATAAGGGCAAATGTAACATGACGTGCACTATATGTTGGTACATTAATATTTAGGAGATTAAAAAGGTCAGGCGAATCAACCTGATAAATTAGGAGTCTGAAAGCAAAGATAGCTTTCGCAACAGATCTTCTAACAGAGATAGTGTATTGAGGTTGATTAACAATAACCTTGATGTGTAACATGGAAGTCTGAATGTGTCAGTCCAATGAAATCCTCTTAGAGCAAATTCTAAAAAAAATATCTGAATGTTTTCAATAAGATTAATGTGTATATTATTATAAGCACACCAAATAATAGAGGCGGACAAAGAAAATATATAACGTCTTTATTACATAAGGATCTAGTCGTGTCGATTCAATCACCCGAGTTTCGTCTTATCATTCCCCAGCTTCTATTAACTATACTATATATTCAATATGTAGGTTATAAGAAAGCTTAAAATCAAGTATAACACCCAGATCTTTAACACTGACTACCCGTTTAATAGTTTTATCGCCGAATTTGTATATGCCAATGAAGGAATTAACTCGGCGGGAGAATGTAATAACAGAACATTTACTAAAAATATTTAACCACAATTGATTCTTTTTACACCACAGATAAATTTTTTTAAGATTAGCATGTAATTTCTGAAAACTATTTTCATCTTTCCCTGACATATATATTTTAGAATCGTCCGCAAACATTAACAAATTACAATCCGGTAAAAATTTACGATATAATTAACGTACAGAATGAATAATAAAGGAGCTATATGGCTACCTTGAGGTACACCTGAAAGTACCATGAATTTACAAGAAAGGCAATTAGCAAAACAAATTGATACCTGTCACTTAAAAAAGACGAAAGCCATTTAATAATATATTAGGAAATCCTAATTTATTTAATTTAAACAGCAACAATTTGTGGTTAATGCGATCAAAGGCTTTACTGAAGTCGGTGTAAATAGCACCGACTTGATTACCTTTATCAAATTCGGAATTTATATAATTTATATAAATCCACACAATTATCACCTAAATAAAAAATAGTTGGCATACCATCATTTTTTTTGGTAGCATTAATAAATTTCCAAAATTTTTGAGGGTTAGTTTTAATACAGTTTTGTATATTATTGATATACAGGAAATAAGCATTAGTTAATTCAGTTTTAAATTCGGATTTCAGCCTACGATAACTTAAAAAATCATTTTCAGATAAACTAGCCCGCCATTTTTTATATGCTCTATTCTTTAATTTTTTTAAATTATTAGTCACTTCATTATTCCAGAGACAAAAATCACTATTGGTGCCTCTAACCAAGATTACTGGAACATATTTAAAAATGATTTGATTAATAACTTTATAAAATTCTGAGCGTAGGTTAAATATATTCAATTATGAGAAAAAATTATCCCAGTCATAATTAGTTAATTCAGTACAAATATTGTTATAATCAGCACTATTGAAATCAAATTTAAAAGAATTAATAGATTCTGTGTTATTTTAAATATTTAAATTCAAATATAAATTGAGAGCTGGATGGTAAATATCTTCCTTTACAAGGGGTGCAACAAAACGTGAGACAAAGCATTCATCAGCTATATTCGAAAAGACCATATCCACAGTACGATCTTGGAAATTTTTTGTAGAGTTCAAGTGCAACAAGCCAAGAGATTGCAATGAATCAATAACGTGTGCATCTATCGCACCACAAACATTAATAGGATTGAGTCCAATTAATTCTTGGTTGGTTAATATTTGTAGTTTTTGTGGTTTTAATTTAAAAGAAATACTAGATTTCCATATTATAAAGAATTTTAAGAAATTTTATAATGGCTATATACTCCGTGCAAGAACGGGTCAAAATTATAGAATGTAATTATGTTTCCAACAATCTATTGTTACAACGCAAAAAAAAAATACAGAATGCATTTTAATGTTGTAACATTTTCATTTTTTCTCGATGACACATAATAGCTCTTTCTAATAAAGAGAACGAGCAATTATGTGTCTTTCTTTTTATTAGAAAGAGCCATTATGTGTAATCGAGAAAATGGAGGTCATTTAAATGATATTATGTTCCACACATAGATAAGAAAGACTTAACAAACCAATTATACTGTAATATAAAAAAAAATAATATATTAAAGTTACAAAAGTTATATCTATTTTAATTCAGTCAGTCCAAGTTGGCCCACCCTGTATATATGGTCACATGGTTTCCTTAAATTATCAACAATTAAATGCAGCTAAATATCTGTCAATATTTTCAATGTTGCTATTTGGAGGAATGTAAGCTACGATATAAATGGTAACGCTAGAATTTATTACGATCTTACTTCTACAAATTTCAATATCACGGAATTGATATAAGTCAACTTCCGTGGCTTCAAATGTGCTATTCACAGCTATTAGTACTACGCCAAACCCTTGGTGGACACTATTTTCGTGAGATCTATCGCATCTATTAATAGTGTAATTTGAGGGAAAGTAGGAACTATTATTATATGAATCATCAAGACTAGTTTCGGTTAAAATTATAACGTCAGCAGCACAGCAGTACATGTTGATTAAAAATTCACTACTCTTCGTTCTTAGAACGAAGACTCATTAAGTTTTTTTGTTTAGGCACAGTAATCTTTTACCTCGGTGAAAATTCCCTTACTAATATACCAGTAACAGACAGACATATATTTTAAAGGAAGAAGTAATCTTTCCAGGTTCGTCATCAGGTGTTACATTGGCACCGAATATTTTTCGTATCAAACCCTTTAGCGAATAAATACAATAAAATATCATCTGATTTAGTACCATATTGTAGTCTGGATAAAAGCACTATAAACGGTGGAGGCACAACTTTTAGGGAACAGCTCGTTTTAGGTGTAACTGAGGTCAGTTCAGATTTAGTAGATTCCTCAATACATATCACCGATGGTGTATTATTTAAGTCAGTGGGTGTACGATATGTATCTGTTGAAAAAAGTTCATATTATCATTGATTTTAAATAACTAGATAAATCACCGACGCTGCATAATTTCGTCAACAGGTGCCGCCACATACACCATTTTCAGAAATTTGAAAAATAAATTGAAAATATGTGAGCAGCAAAATAAATTCTCTCTTTCAGTGAGAAAATAAGAAAAAAATTTATATTCCTTTATTGCGTTTTTTCTTTCTTGTTGATTTTTTAAGCCTTAGAATTTTTATTTTTATTTTATGTTAGTGAAAATTAATATTTGTCAAGGAATTTGATAATGGATGTTTATTATTTTTTTTACAGGATTTTTGATTTTATTTTGTTATATTTAAAAAAACATATTTTTTGAGAAATTAATTTAAAAAAAATATGTATTGTATCTGATGGGGATTGAACCCGAATGTTATTTTTCATAATTTTTTTCTTACAAATATATGAAAAAAATTAGTTTTGTCTTATATATGATTTGAACCTTATAAACATTTAACCATATGTACATATACATATATATAAAATTGAAAATTAAAAATTAAATTAATTTGTTTAAAAATGCTTTTAAAAAAAATAGGTAAAAAAAAATTTATTTAAAAAAATATCGTCCCTGATTGGAATTGAACCATACACATATAAATATATGAAAAATATGAAGCAAAATTAGTCCTACCTGTCTAAGAATGTTGATAATACAACGATGGCAGATTCTTTACTTATTCGTATAATAGAATATGTATATATTTATTATATATGTGTGTAATATGATTATGTATATATATAATTAATATGCATCACTCATAAGATAAGACAATTTTTTTCATATGTTTACATTGTGAAAATAACCGTCGGAGACAATATTTTTTTTTAAATTATTTTTTTTAAATCATTTTTAAAAAATTTAATTTAATTTCAACTTTATTCATATATGTATACATATGTTTAGATGTTTATATGGTTATCATTCATAAGGGGAAAGCTGATTTTTTTCATATATTTGTATGAAAAAATTATGAAAAATAACATCCGAGTTCAATCCCCAGCAGAGACAATATTTTTTTAAATATTTTTTTTTAATTATTTTTTTTCACGGTATTTTTTTAATAAAGTAAAATCAAAAATCGTATAAAACAAATAAAAAGCATTCATTATATAAAATTTTTTGACAAATAATAATTTTCCGTAACATAAAATATGAAAAAATAAAAAAATTCCCTACATTGAATTTTTCTTCTCAAAAAGATTTTTTTCTTTTTATAGCAAAATAAAAATTCTCAAGGCCATAAAAACAACAAAAAACGGGAAAAAGGAGGAATATATGTACATAAATAATTTTCTCACTGAAAGAGAGAGAAATGAAAAAAAAATTGTTTGTTAAAAGTGTTAAACGCAATCGTTTAACTTAAGATAAATCACAACACCAAGTAACTTGTGAATAATAATTTTTATTATTTATATTGTTATTATGAATTTTAAGTTAATTTAATAACAATTAGTTATTTTTATTTATTAATACACAATATTTAGAATAAAAAACTTGTTTAATTTATTTTAAGTTCTAACTGTTATTTATTATTAAAATCACTTAAACTTATTTAATTTTAATAAAACTTTGACTGATTTATATTTTATATTTCTTTTAAGACTGATTTTTAAATTTATTTTGATGTAATATATATATATATATTTATATTTATTTTATTAACTTCGACTGATATATTTAATTTAATAACTTTGATTTTACTGATATAATTTTATATAATATTAATTTTGATTTTTCACTGATTAGAATTTACTGACTGATTCTAAGACTGATTTTTATATTTATTTAATATAATATTAACTTTGATTATAATATTAGGATTGACTGACTGATTGATTCTAAGGCTTCATCTGAATTGAATTCCTGATCGTCAGGATCATTAATTTATTAAAGAAATTGATTTCGTTGCCGTACTCGTTAGTTTTATCGATTAGTTAGTTTTCTACCAATCAGGTCCCGATTTGACCTAGAATATAGTAATTAGAATTTTCGTTCTCGTAAAACGTAAAATTCGAGAGAGAAATCAAAATATATTAAAAATCGGGAGAGAAAGCAAAATAAAATATTTGTGCATACAAAAAATGTATGTAATTAGAGCCGGCCAATATGCATTATTTGAAAATAATTATTGAAAACAAAATTAATAATTATTTTTTAGTAATATGAACATATATATTTCCTTTGCCGTGCGTTTGCACTTGAAATTTGGAAATATTGACCTGGCTTTTGTAATAAATTGTAATTTGATTTTTCATGAAATAATTCGAATTGTGTGGGAAACCAATTCGAGTTTTTGAATAATTTTCAGATGCAATAATTTTAAGAATTTTCGTGTGAAATTCTTAAGTATGTGGATTTTTTATGCTTATGAATTTCATGAGAAATTCCTAAGTAAATATCGTTTTTTATGATTAGGAATTTCATGAGAAATTCCTATGTGAATATCTATTGTGGTGGTCAATGATGGACCATCATTACAAAAGCGATACATGCGCCCTCTGATGCCCAAATATAACAATATTTTTTTTCAAATGATGGTTTATCTAGTTATTTAAAATCAATGATATTATATATGAAAATCACTATTTTTTATTTAAAAACTAATAAAATACTTTTAAACGTAATCAATAAAAACTTTTAACAATAATTATAAGTCAAAATATTACTGAAAAAAATGTAATTAAACAAATTCACAATATTTTTTACATAACACAAACACCAAACATTGCTGTCTGACACTGAATAAAAAAGATATACAAAAAATAGAAGTTTTTTTTTAGTATTTGTAACAGTCACCAGAGTCTTAACCATCGCATAGAATAGATTGAAATATTTTATTTTGAAAAATATTGTATACCTATCTCTTTCTTTCTAATACATTTTAAATTACCCAAGCTATACTAGTGACATGTCTTGGATCTGTCATGCAAGACAGAATTTTTGTTGGGAAGTTAGTGGTCTAAATTTGGTTAAAAATATCCAGTGAGAATGTTTATACCAACGTCGGCCCGACTTATATACCAACGCGTATGTCTGACACGATACATACTTCATCTGAATTTCAACACAAAACAAAAAGAATTTTAAATTAAGAATACAATTAAAAATACAATTTTATTGGAAATTAAATATACAAAATACACACATTAAAAATACTCTACAATCACCATATAAAGACACAATATTGTTTTTCTGACATTTTTATTTTGTTTCGTCCAATCCATACGAATCGGGTGAAAATTGGTATCGTGTCAGGCTGACGACTTTATATCAAATCGAGAAAATACTTTGATTATCTTCTATCTCTCTAGGACATTATATTTTTATATATTGTTATTTCGATACCAACAGAGTATCTACGCGTTGGTATATACGTCAGTTCTCTCTGGGTAGTTAAAAACCCAGCGAGAATGTTTATACCAACGTCGGCCCGAATTATATACCAACGAGTATACCTGACACGATACATACTCTCCCATGGCAAACACACAGGCCACTTCCGCTGACGTTGGTACTGACGCGTAGGTATTATGTTGGGTGTTGTAGTTTATTTATTTTGTGTTGGGTGTTGTAGTTTATTTATTTTACGGCAGGTGGCTCGAAGAATGTTTAGATTGGAATTTGCTTTTTTTTTGAAAAAATGGAAAATATTTTTAATTTTTTTTATTAATGACTGCAATATTATTTTACTTGCTTTTATATTCGATATTAGATAATTAATATAACATTATAATATTTATATTTTTTCAGCTTAAGACTTTTCAAATTTATGATATACGTATTATTCCGTGTAAATTCCAATTTATATTTAACAATATTGTTTTTCTCTGACATTTTTATTTTGTTTTCAGCAATTATCCGCTTGGAGCGTAGATTTTCATCCAATCCATACGAATCGTGTTAAAAATGGTATAGTGTCAGGCTGACACTTAATATTTTAATAATCATGTAAAAGTTAATTGTAATAACAATATTTCAATTAACATAAATTGTATATGAGAGGAAATGCGGAAATATCTAAATCTGCATTGATTGTTTTTAAAATGTTCCAATAAAATGATTATAATTGCGAAATAATATTACACGATTGTACTCATCTTGAATTTAATTTTTAATTTGAATTACCAAAATTATAACCAATTTAGGCAGTGTAAAAAATAGTTACCACGATTAAATATCTTTCACCTAGGTAAAAATTATTTCACCTTTTTTTAACTTTTTAGCCAAATTAGACAGGCCCTTACTCGAAAATGCTGTATAGAATCACACCATGAAATAATAAATTGCTTACATTGCAAACTAACACCAGCAGGTGACATGCATCCCCAGATCATGTGACATGCATCCCCAGACCATGGGACATGCATCCCCAGACCATGATACATACCAGTTTCGGGCACATTACCATATGGCGAAAGCCACATGAAGAATTGAAAAAAAAATAGTACCAACTGTAAAACACGGTGGTGGTGCGGTCGTGGTCTGGGGATGCATGTCACCTCCAATATGGTAGTATTTTAATTTTTGCAATTTGATTTCAATATCAGCATCAATATTTGCAGATTTTGAAGTTAAATTTAGACCAAAGTGCAGAAAAAATGGGGACAAGAGTTTTCAATTTCATCATGATAACGATCCGAAGCATAAGGTACACAATGTTCCCCAATGGTTATTATACAACTGTCCCAAAGTAATCGAGACACCTCGTCAATCCCCAGCCCTAAACCCCATTGAGCATATTTGGGATATTCTACAGAAAAAATAAGAAAAATAACGCAACTTAAAAAAAAGCTTAATACTAGTTATGTTAGAAGAATCGAGAACTATTACCGCCCAAGAAACCTCAAATTCATACAATCGATGCCAAGAAGACTGAAGACGGTACTTAAAGTAAAAGGATGTCATACCAAGTACTAAAATTAAATTTTTTAATTTTATTTTTAAAAAATAAATTATGTCCCATTACTTTTGTGAGATAAATTTCTCAACTTATACCCGGGACACACCAAAATTGAAAACCTAAGTTTTCGCGAAAACTAGATCTAAAAACTTTTATAGTGACACACCAAAAATGGAGCGCGATTTCGTTTTCGAATGTCAAATTATGAAAATTATTTATTTAAATACTCTACGTAAAAACCAAAAAAACTAAAAATAGTAATTATTTGTTTTGAATGTCAAATTTTGATTTAATTATATTAAAAATTATTTAATAAAATTTAATTTTTTTTCTTTTTTTAAAAAAATTTTCGATTTTTTTTTTATTTTTCACAAAAATGGCTACTTTTGTATGGAAACTTAGCTATGCCTACTTCAAAAATACATATCTTCTATTTTGTCATAGATGGCGCTAAAATATATTTTCGTGAAAACCTTAAAAATTTGTAGGTTTCGTGTTTTCAATTTATTCCTGAAAACTGTACTAAAACCTTATGAATTTCCATTTTTGAACTTTGAAAACACGAAAACTGAGTTTTCGGTCCGGTGTGTCCCGGGTATAATATAAATTTTTTTAATATTTTTTAGTAATATTGAAATCCAAATTATTTAATAACCTACCTATCTAACTTATTAATGAAATAAGGAACTATATACAATATTATTTTGGTTTTGATTATACAGTGCGCCCAAAAAGTGTTCGTACCCTAGTAAAATTTGCAAACAAAGTGGAAAAACCAACAGGTACACGTCAAATTAAATGAAAATAATGATTATATTTTACAGAGGCATTTATTAGGTAAATTTACACAAAAATATTTGGGTTTTTCCAAGCGGATATTATAAAAATACAGGTAATATTATCTTACAGCTAAAATTAATGCCCAAAAAGTCTTCGTACGGCACAGTTATTTCCAATCTGCAGTCTAATTAACATCAAATTCATATCGGAAAAATGAAATATTAATTGAGTGGACAAACAGAAGTTACAAATCTTCTGTAATTATAAATAATAAAAAAAAATTAAGTCTTGTCCCATGACTTTTGTGACTCACTGTATATTATAAATAACGACTAAAAATTCAATAAAGTTAAAAGGAAAGTAAAATTATTTGTTTTCCACAATTTACAAGTTAACACCAATTTAAAAATGTGTTTTAAGAATAAGAACGTCGGAGCAAAAACTTTTAAATTGTACTTGTTTCATTACTTATGTATATATTTCATGACAAACCCGTTACCTTAATGAATCTATGTGCATTTTCGCCATGCGCAAGCCCGGAAATGTATATATTGACCCTATGAAGCCACAGTATAAACAAATAAAAAATTTCAAAACAACTTCGGATACTGGTCCACTAAAAATAGAAAATATATCGAGCTGCAAATCAAAAAAAAAATCAAACAAACTTTGTAGAAATTCGTTGCTCTCTTAAGAAGGTAGAAGCGGTGTCATTGAAGCTAGAATATGCTTTGCCTAATCCAGTTTCCAAAATACTTTCTTCCACAGTGAGTATAATCATCGACATCAACATATAAATAAAATATGATAAAAGGCACATAGATCGTTCACCAACTGATTCTTCATTATTAAAATAGAGAATTGTCAGATTACTTAAAAGTTTTCTGAAATCAAAATTAAAAATTTATTAGATATCTTTTAAGAATAACTTTGATTATTACATCGAAAAAAATACTACTAGAAGACACCAGACAATACTCAAGTTTATTTCATTTTTTGTTGGAAAATAAAAGTTATAAACCTAGTACAAAAAAAATTGGTAAATTATTAATATCGTATACATATTAGGCTTGATATATTTTACCTCAGATATTATATAAACAAACACAGTATATAAACTAAAATCTATGAACCATTGATATTCTGTAAAATAACGCAGATGAATAACATCTAGCTCTGTTACTTTCGAAGTTTCTAGGGAAATATTTAAATTTCTCGGTATATTAAAGCTGGTACACTCCTGGGGGTTTTTTGATTTTTTTTCTTTGGGAACACCCGCTAAAGATTTCAATACTTGATTACTTGGATATAGAAATCTTTTTAACCCAGTTGAACATAATAACCATTTCGCAAAAGAAAAATGAGGATTCAGCTTTTGAATAATACTCACCATCACCAAAGTAATTACTAATTGGCCACCCAAAAGAGCCTGTATTTTTAGTTTAGATCAAAAAGATATTAAGTTTTTCACATTTTAAAATTTTAGCTGATTCGGTTATTACCATATTATTAATTGTTGGGAAACCAAGAATTGATTTTTAACTCAAAAACCTTTATGGAAATTTAAAACACCGATTAGAACCCTTCAAACATTTATGTTGTAGGTACCCGCTAGAACAGAAAGCGATGATGAAGCGTAAAGTCATCGCTTTTAAGTTGTAGGTACCCGCTAGAACAGAAAGCGATGATGAAGCGTAAAATCATCGCTTATAGAGCGCATTTACATTATCTAATTATAGCATTATAACCATAGATTCACAATGTAATTACTGCAACGCAAAGCAAATAAAAGTAACGCAACGGTATAATAATTTTTCAATTCACAATGAAATTTTTTTTCAGCGTCAACTGACATTTAAATTAAATTTATTTAATTTAAATTTGAAATATGGATGAGGAAAAACTAATAGAAGAAGTGAGGAAAAATGAAATAAATTATAAAAAAAGTAGTGGGAATTATAAAAATATTAAAAAAAAAAGTGAAGCATGTGCTGCAATTGCTTTGCAACTAAATATAGATGGAAAAAAATATTTTTATATATATATATATATTTGGCGCAAAATTTTTTTTTATCTATAAAATATATATATATATATATATATATATATATATATATATAATATACTATGATACTTTGAATAATTGTCTTTTTTAAAAGATCATATGAAACCTAGAATGTAAGTTTTATATAAATTTAAATTTTAATATTTATTTTTGAATTTAAATTTAATTATTATTCCAGGGTCAAAGGTAATTTTGATAATGTTACTACACATGAAGAAGTGCAAAGTCCATCAACATCGTCTGCAACAAATGATTTAATTGAACAAGATATGTTTATTGATGATATATGTAATTATCGATGAAACTGAATTGTTCAAATTTGAGTTGCTCAAAATACCTAAAAGTAAAATTTTATAATATTTATTATTTAATAAAAAAATATTTACCTCCGTCACTTTGACTTCCATAAGCTCCAATATCTACTGCTGTGAAACAGTATTTGGCGTCACATACTGCCAAAAGTACAATACTGAAATCATTCTTGTAGTTATAATATAATGATCCACTTTTTGGCGGCGACTGAATACTGATGTGCTTGCCATCAATTGCCCCACGCAATTTGGTAAATCCCAAATATCTTCAAAATCATATGCAATTTTTTTACAGTCTATTATATTTGGTTGGCAAACATAAAATTCTGATAAAATTTCCCAAATAACCTCACAGGTCTCTTCAATTATATTATGAACTGTTGATGTGCCCATTTTGAAAGACCAAGCCAGAAATTGATAAATACCTTTAAAAAGTACAAAATGTAGTATATAATAAATTCATTATTAAAAATATAAACTTACGATAAGATAATGGCTAGTTTTCATTCGACTTCAATTGGTGTTCTAATTAACTTTGAAATTACATTTAAAAGAACATTGTATAGGGCTACATTCATCCGCGTATGTTTGAAAAACTGTTCCGGATCAGTTTCTTTAATTCTCATGAATGTTGTAATAAAATATCTAAAAAATGTAATAAAAGTTCTATTTACAGGTCGTACCCAAATTTTCTTTTTTTTTGCTCCATATTTTATTTGTACAACTTATAATAATTGTACAACATGTACAAAAATAACAACATTTGTATTTCATCCATTTGAATTTCATTTATTCCATCCATTTCATCAAGTAGCATTTTGTCCATTCTAAAAAAATTAAAATTACATTTTCATATAAACTCGCATGATTGCGGCATAGTAGAAGTCGTGCGGAACCGAAATCAAAGCTTGTTCTTTTTTTCGAGAATTTTGACGTGTCAAATAATATTCCAACACAAAATATTTGTAGAGCGCATTAAGTAAACAAATATATATATATATATAAATATAAAAAGATATATATAAAAAAAAAATATATATATATAAACATATAGTCGCATATTTTGAATGAAAGTATAGTCGCATATTTTGAATGAAAGTCTAATAGCCTCTACAAACTGGGCGCCTATAAGACCTTTATATCTCATCTATAACATGTTATGAAAAACGCATTCAGACTGAAAATACTTGATATATTTTGACGTTTATAATTTCTGAAAAAAATTAATTTTATTCAAAGAACAAATATATGCAAAAAATAAATATAGTATAACAGTGCGTTCCCATTGAATTTTACATAGTTTTTTCGCATAATTTTTACAATCGCGTTCCCATTGAATTTTTATGAAAAAAATTATGAAAATTTTATGAAAAATTGATTTTAACTTTTTCTTTTTCTTATTTTTCGTCAAGTTTGTTTTTCATACAATCCTGTAAAACTAAAAACTAAAAATTTCAATGGGAACGCTAGGTAATAAATATACACTCGACAATTATTTTTCAAAGTTCAAATAAAATAATAAAAATAACAATAAATTGACAATTATTGCTGTCTAGGGTTGCTAAAATTCCTGAAATTGTTACCGATAACATCGAAATAATACAAAAGTATCGAAATTTTATTATGTGAATCCCTCAAAAATTAGGTGTTATATGCTATATCATGTTATAGAGGTAATATAGATTGACACATTTTTTATATGGAAATATTAGTCTATAACATGTATATATCATGTTATAGCTCTATATCATGTTATAGGCGCCCAGTTTGTAGAGGCTATAAGTATTACATTTTTTTTAATGAAATATCAATATATGTATATTCCTGGATGAAGTGATGAATGGCCATATTTTCATCTGGGATTTTCTCTGGTACCCCTGGATGGATTGTACTAAAATATGGTAAACACATTCAAATTAGTGGTCTGGATGAAATGATGAATGGCCATACTTTCATCTGAAATTTTCTCTGGTACCTCTGTATGGATTGGGCTGATATTTGTTAAGCAATTCATTATAGTGCTCTATTGTTAACTATGCTCATTATAGTGCTCTATTGTTAACTAACTATGCTCCTCCATTATGTTATAGGCGCCCAGTTTGTAGAGGCTATAAGTATTACATTTTTAAAAATAAATATACCAATTTACAAAGGTGGTGATACTAACAACATGAGTAGCTTCAGACCAATCTCTTTATCGTCAGCATTCAGTAAAATTATAGAAACCCATATAAATAATCACTTTACATCATACTTAGAGAACAACAATTTATTAAATCCACACCAATATGGTTTTCGTAAAAAATCTAGCACAAATGCGGCACTTTTCGACGTTATTTCACATGTTCGATCCGAAATAGATAAAAACACGAAAGTTTGTATGGTTTTCTTCGATCTAACCAAAGCTTTCGATACAATAGATCGTAAAATCCTATTAAAAATACTACGAAAGCATGGCGTAAAAGGAACATCGTACAAATGGTTCAAAAGCTATCTATCGGACAGAATGCAATTTGCACAAGCTGAAGATCTTAAGAGTGAAACGGGTCCAGTTGACTTTGGAGTCATTCAGGGCAGTTCACTAGGTCCAACTCTCTTCTCTTGCTATATTAGCAGCATAACAAATTTAATTCTCAGTGGTAAATTATTTCTATTTGCAGATGATCTCGTAATTGTTTACTCAGAGAACAATTATGAAGAAATAAAAATTAAAATTAACCAAGACCTAGTAAAAATTCACTGTTAGATGTCGCTTCATAAACTTACAATTAACACATCAAAAACTAAATACTTATTACTAAAATCACACACAAATGAAACAATAAACATAATCTATAACCAAGAAAATATCGAAAAAGTGAGTCATTACAAATATCTAGGTGTCATAATAGATTCCAATCTGAACTGGAATAAACATGTTGAATCTGTTAAGAAAAGCTGCCGGCGAATTGCTGGAACATTTAAAAAAATTGGTCATTTTGTACCTCACAAAACAAAAAGATCAATATACTTCAACTTATTCAATAGTGTTATTAGCTACGGCATCATAGTATGGGGAAATACTTCACAACAAAATATAAATAGCCTCCAAAGAATACAAAACAAAGCAATAAAGAACTTATTTAACCTACCATTTCGAGCATCAACCAATTTCATACACAACAATTACAATATCTTAAAAATTTCTACACTAAAAACTAAAATACAAGTTGAGCACGTACATAAAATTATTAAAAATGGAATAATTTCAAACACAACACTAATTTACAACCATCAGATACATAGTCATAACACTAGATCGTCAAACAATATTCATCAAGAACCTCGGTCTCGGCTGGAGTCAATTCGGTGTATAATACATCTGTGTCAACATATAACAATCTACCAGAAAGTCTAAAAATACTAAACATACTTCAATTTAAAACTAAAATCAAATTACATTTTTTGAATATTTCATATTAACAATTCAATGATATTGTGAATCTTAACAGGTTACATTTACATATATGAACTATAATTTTAAAATTTAACTAGCTTTTGTCTGTAATTTCGTAATTTTAATTCATTAACTGTTTTATATCCGATTTAAATTTAATTCTCATACTTTCCTTCGTTTTAAAATTAAAATTTAACTTATTTAAAAATTTAACTTAAATAAAATTAAAATTAAAATATATAATATAAAATTATAAAAACTTTGTACGAGCACTTATGCTCTTTTAGAGAAAAACAATGAAATAAATAAATAAATAAAAATTAGGTCTACTTGGAATATGGTTAAATTCCAATATTATTTATTAAGAATCCAACCTTCATATCACATGTTACAAGCATCTGATAAAATTCGTGGTAGGATATTACCATAAGTGGCATCACTTCGGGAGCAACTGGTGCTTCCACCGGTACTGCACTCTCTGTTTGCGCTCACCAGTATCAACAATTCTGGGTCCGGAGTTCCAACAGCGGCGGCCATGGGTGGAAACACTCAAGACACTGCAGGCTCAAACCAAAAAAGGATTAGATCGAATGATCTCTAGATTTGTTAAGAGGGCCGGACCTGCTCCTAAATCAGGAGCCAATCCAATTAAAGCGACCACCTAGATCGTATGCCCGTGTGGTCAGGAGAGTTGACAACAACTCGATTGAGATGCCGGTCATCGACTCTGCCACACCTGGGGGTAAGATCTATCAATGCTGCTTTTAAAGCAACCCGTGATTTTGTGCCGGTTCGCTTCAAATGGAGCGGCTTCTGTGGAGTTCATGATAAAATGCCGCCTTAAGTCTTGTCTGCAAACCAGCACGCCTATTTAAAGGGTTGATCCGAGGAGACCGCACTCCATGAGGTGGTTCACACCATTGAAAAAGCCTTTCTCTTCAAAGAGAATGTCCTTGGAACCTTTATAGGCGTTATAGAAGGAGCATTTAACAATTTATAGAAGGAGCATTTAACAATGTTCTCCCAGAAAAAAATCAGGTATGTTCTGGCAAAGCATTGGGTTGATCCGCTGATATCCAAGTAGATTAGATTAACCATATGCTCGACGGCAGGTGAAGTTCACAAAGGTACATCACAGGGCGACAATCTGTCACCCCTACTCTGGATACCGAACAGGGATATGTTGTTGTCTATTATGCAGACGACCTGTGGTGGAATTTTGAGATATCACTCGACTGGCGAGAAATTTTGAAATCGGTATTTTAAGATTTTCTCGCTTCGATAGATTTTTTTCCACTGGCAACACTTTTTCGAAAATAGATGACGCTCAAAAACTTATAATTTTTATATAAATTTTGACATTTTACATATAAAAAATAAATAATTTTTAATTACTTAAAAGATATACTTAAAAATATTCTCATAACAAGCAAATTCGAGGTAGAACTCGCCGGAATAATGCAACCCGCCCTGAACCTCTTCAGTCGATGGGCAGAGAAAAGCGGGATGAACGTTATCTGCAGAAAACCGGGATCTGCCACTTCACAAGAAAAAGAAATACCCCATGTTAGGTGGCACCAGATTGACATTGAAGAGCAGTGTCAAATATCTGCGCGTCATTTTAGATAAAAAACTAAATTGGAGATCGAACCTAGAAGAATGAGCACTGAAAGCTCACCGCTTGTTATACACCAGTTTCATTAGGCCAATTCTTTCTTATGGTTCTCTCGTCTGGTGGAAAGCGAGTGAGAAAAACCCCAAATATAAAATACTGGAAAAAGTCCAACGGTCTTGTTGCCTCGCCATTACGGGAGCAATGAAAACGGCTCGACGGCAGCTCTGGAAACCATAACGAATATACACCCGATGATCCGCGATGAGACTTCACTTAAACCAGGTATGGTCACATGCCTGATGAACTGTCCCGCATGAGACCATCCTATGATTTGTGAAATCCATCGTCCCAAACGTCGAAAAACTCTGTGACTTCCAAAACTTAGCCACGTTAATACTGTTATCCCTTCTGACTGACTGCACACAACAGTCCACACGGACGGCTCCAAAATGGGCGATCGCTGGCATTTCTAGAACAATCGCTCCGACTAGACGACCATGCCAAGGTTTTCCAAACGGAGGTGGTAGCAATAAAAGAAATCAGTAATTTCCTAATCGAAAAGGAAATTACGGATAGAGACCTGACAATCTGTGCCGCTAACAAAGCGGTAACCTGTTACACGACCATGTCCAAGTTGGTTCGAGACTGCAAGCTCAGTCTCAACAACCTCAACAATCAGTCTCAAAAACGGTATAACAGAATTACCTTGAAATGGGTACTTGGCCATAGCAATATCCCAGGTACCGAAAAAGCAAACGAATTAGCTAGAGAAGGCTCGCAACTACAGGTCATTACAACCTCGGTAGGGGTGGCCCTGCAAACCCTCAAAGCGAACCTGAAACACTGGGCATATGATTTGCATCGCCAACTATGGCTAGCTAATGACATGGGTCGTACAACCAAACTACTCTGGGGCGCTCCAAGCGAGAGCGCAACCAGAAGGTATCTGCGGCGGAAAAAGAGCTCGGTACAGCTGGCTACTGCGATCCTAACGGGTCACTCCATGCCGCGACAACGCTTTCAAAATCCGAAAAATCCACGAAAGGGAGACTGCAACTGCCCCCAACTCATGCATCTTCGGAATAAATGCTTCGGTGCCTTCTTCTTGAACGAACTGTGTGATGCAGGGGTTAGAAGTTGGAAACCAATCATTAAATTCGCAAAAGAGAGTAGATGGCTCTCAACCGCTCCAACGAGGGTGACATGAGGGTGTGAATGAGATTTAATTGTCGCAATTTCCTGAACTAGACATAGTAGCAATTATAACAGATCAAATCTATTTTCTTTATTTGCTGTTATATTACTCATATCTCTATAATATATATAGTTT
Source organism: Empis stercorea (assembly GCA_949752835.1). NCBI lineage: Eukaryota > Metazoa > Arthropoda > Insecta > Diptera > Empididae > Empis > Empis stercorea. The sequence continues at coordinate 41,995,901 of OX457085.1, forward strand.
AGTTTATTCAAAAAACGTTTTTGTTCATAAAAACAAATTAATTATTAATAAACTTTATTTAGAATAGTTGAACTTAAAATATTATAAAATTATAACTTAAATTTTGAACTTAACTTTGTAACTCATTGATATAGAGTAAATTTTTGGGTAGCAATTCAATGTCTTAAATAGCTAGAACTTAATAGAATAACAATTTGTGTATTCAGCGACATACACGGTTTTTATAATTCTTAGTTTTTTTTATTTGTCTAACTGTGGTTACAATTACAAATATGCTTAAAATGCTTATTAATTGCAATTTTATTATTAAATTCATTAGAAAAATAAAGCATGAGAAAATTTATTAAAATTAAATAATTTTAGCTTAAGATTTGACAAAAAAATAATAATATTAGATTACAATAAATATTTAATGCTTTTAGAGCTTGTTATGGGAAAAATGGTTTTGATCTCGATTCGCCTGCTGACGAATTTCTTGCATTATAATTTGTATATTTGCTTTTCCTTTTTTGTGCGCAAAAATAGGTAAAGACCAATAATAAATAGCATTATTACAAAAAAACTGATAGACAAGTTTGTGTACCATTTCCATGTACCATCAAATTTAACTTCATTAATAATCCTGGTATTATTAATGTGTTGAAAATGTAAATCTTGTAACTTGAAATCAGTTTCTATTTGATCTATGGTTATGTTACGCTCTATTTCTGGTAAAATTTGACTATAATATTCTTTTATGTAATTTTCTTTATTAAATGATTCAATTTTAATTTTACAATTTGTGAATTCAATAATGTTATTTCCTTTGATATTAAAGTTATATTGTTGCCTACAATTATTTATTACAATTGTTTCCCTTAAATTTTTAGTTTATTATTGAATATGCTTAAAATGCTTAAAAAAAAACAATATTATCAGAAATACTTTTAATTTCTGTGTTTAAGTTTCTACGATAATTACATTTCATCTTATCGTTATTTAATAAATTTGCAATATATAAATCATGATATAAAATTAATTCATTTTTTAAAATATCATCTTTAACTAAATTCGTAAAGATTTTTTGCCTGTTAATTATTACTTTATCAACTTTAATATTTATTTCTAAGGAATTATTTTTGTTAGGAATTGTTGCAATTACAGCTCGGTAATAATATTCATTTACAAAATACGGTACGGATAATACGAATATTATTAAATTTTCTAGTACTAAATTAGTACTAAAAATAATTATGTCGTCGAGATATACATAACAAATTTTCCCTATAAATTCTTTTAAGACAGAATTCATTAGGCGTTGAAAAGTTGAAGGAACGTTCTTTAATCCGAACGGCATCCTCAACTACTCGTAATGACCACTATATGTACTGAACGCGGTCTTTTTTATATCAGGTTCCGATATTTCTATTTGATGGAACTCTTTGGCTAGGTCGAACGTAGTACATAATCGATATTCTTGATAAAATAGGTAGAGAATTAAAGGATAAAGTCCGTACATAATTTTACACTATAAAGTAGAAATTGAATTGAAGTAATTTCTTTTTATATTTGACTCTTTCACACCTTCCCTTGAAGAAAAATAAGCGAATTCGCTTTTGGCGAACCGTATACGAACTGGATAAGTAACGCCTTTTTAATAGACTTTATAATTTCATAACAAAAGTAAATAGCGAGTGAAGAAAATTGTGTCTTATAATAATATTGTGTTTAAATATAATAAAATAAATATTAATAAGTAATTTTGTGTTCTATATAAAAAATTAAATATTAAAATTGATAAAAAATCTTACTAATAAGTGGTTTAATTTTTTTTTTTACAAAATTACATTTTTTATATGAAATAAATGCTAAAAAAATAAAAAAATAACTTTTCCGTATTTTTTATAGGTATATATATAAATAAAATCAGTTCGTAAACGGACCGTATTTGGCGGTTCCAAAACGAATCGCTGTAGCGTTTCGTAAACGGACCGATTTTAGCGAACTCTTGGCGTTACGTTTTTTTTTCTACTGTTCTTATTCTAACATTTACGTTTCCGGTTCGCTTACGAACTGCCAAGGCGGTTCGTAAACGAACTCATATATGAACAAAAGACTTCGCCGGCGGTTCGTTTACGGTTCGCTTTTCTTAAAGGGTTATATTACGGGCGATGCAAACTAAAGAGTGTCGTCTCTGTTTGAACATAAATATATAATAAATATGTATAGTGTGACCAGCGTATAAAAATAGGGTGCTAGTTTTCATACAATTTTCAATAAGTTTGTGTTTGGCATAATTATTATTATTATAATAATATGGCATAATAATAATTATATTAATAATTAATAATTATTATAATAAATATTGATTTTTGTTCGCTGCGATGGTATCACTGCTAGTTATATCTCTATTTGTGTGTGTGCTGTCTATTTTTTCAAGTTCGCAGTGAATATTTAAAAGTTATAATTATTAAATACAAACTATTGGTAAATTAATTAAAAACTATATTTATTAAAGAAAATTAATAATTAATTAATAAAAACTATAAAAAAACATTTAAAAACATGAAGTGTGTTGATAAAGATTGTGGAAATTGTGATAGAGTAAAAATTCATGGTGTCTGTTTTCACAGGTAAGCGACGTCTTAAAAATGTTTTATGAATCATTTAAAGGTTCCTTGTATAATTGTGTTAGTTTTGGTTATCAAAATATAACACTTTTAATTCAGAAAAGTTAAAATATCGCATAAAATAAGTTTAGTGAATGAGATGTCAATTTGTATGTATATAATGTATTATCGAAAAATGTAAAAAAAAGTTTGGGGTACAATGAAAAAACATGGTATTTTACATTTTCTTAGTATAAATCGTACAAATATATAATACAAAAACATTTATTTTGTATTTTTTAAGTAGTTTAACAATATTTAAAAACTACAATAATGCATTTTTCATTCGTAAAATTAATTTTTTTGTCAAATCAAATAACGCTTAGATAATTTTTGTTCACACTTACATTGACATTGGGGTACAATTTGAAATGGAGTTGAATTTAGTACAGTGTCGCCGTGTGTTTTACTTTAAAGGGTGCTTTGACTGTTTTGATAATATTGTATTTCTTAGACAGCAAAATTATTATTCAATTAAAGGATATTTTGTTTTCATTTTTTTTAGAATACCAGTGATAAAAAAAAGAAGAGACATTTGGTTAACTCAAATAGGTGTCTCAAACGAATCAATAAATGCGCGTGACAGAATTTGTTCTAGGCATTTTAAGGAGGCCGATTATAGCTGTGTTTTTTTATTCCTACTCTGTACTATACAAGTAGAGTATCTGTATGGTTGTTGTTGTAGCTACTCTACATAATTATGCAGTACAACATGTAGAGTAAAAGGGAAATTAATAGGAAAAAATTAAATTTTAATATGGCAACTATAAATTTGACAAGAAGATACTTCATTTCGTATATTTGAATATTGAAAATTTGATTTTTAAAAAATATCATCAAAGGGGGCAAATTTTTTTCAATCAATTCTAAATCATATTTTCCCCTTGCAGTGTAGGAATAAAAAAACTCAGCTAGTGTAGACGATAAGAAAAAACGAAGAATTTTGAAGAAAAGTTCAATCCCTCCACAAAACTTAGGAGAAACTATTAAATATATTGTTGAAAAGGACAACGAAGTAAGCTCTCTTGAGAAAAGGACAACGAAGTAAGCTCTCTTGATATATTAATATTTATTATTAATATATATATATATATATATATATATATATATATATATATATATATATATATATATGTATATGTAAATTATTGATTGTAATTATTTTAATATTAATTAACTTACAAATTATTGTATTGTGAATTTCAGAAAAGTGCTGAGGATTTTAAACCAATTCAAGCAATTATACCAACTGCTGGTATCTCTAGTGTATATAATAAAAATGTGAGCTTAGATTTTGATTGATACAAAATTATTGATTGTAATGAATTTGCGTATTTTTGTGAATTTTTAGGAAATTAATGAAGATTTTACACTTAATATACCAATTGCTGGTAGCTCTGGAATAAATAAAGAAAATATTAGTGGTATGGATTGTAATATCTGGCCCAATCTGTCCAATCTTAACCCAACTAATCCCCTTGGATATCTTTATTTAATTTTATATTCTTTTTATACCCTAAATCTATTCGTTACATTTGTGGCGACTTCATCGTTATGTAAATATAGTAGCTAAAATATAGATGTCGCTAACAAATCATTTCGAATACTACAGCAACAAATATAGGGAGTCAGTAGTCAGTCATCAGCAGTTTTTATTTTGTTGGTTGGTTAAAAAAAAGAAAAAAAGAGAAAGTCATGAAAATGTAAATGTTAAATGTTTTTGTTTAAAGTAATTAATTAATATATTATTAAATAAATTTATAATATAAAAAGTAGTGTGTATTTATTTTGAGACAACAAAATATTAGCAAGAACACGTATTAGGTATCGACATACCTCAACCATTTGTACACCATAATTGGTGACCCCGTATATAAAAAAACGTGTCTAAACACATTTCAACAAGTTTGGGTTGTACAAATTTTAGATATAAATAATAAAATTCAACATTATCATCAACCATCGTTGTGATTTAACAACAAAATACAAATATATATATTACATCGTATATTACATCGTTGTGATCAACAACAAAATACATATAAATAATTAATATTACAACAAAATATTAATTAAAATATTATTCGGTAATTTTTTTTTTAAATTAAAAAATAAAATTAAAAATTGTAGAAAAAAAGATGGAAGAAGACGAATATTATTCATCATCATCATCTGGTAAAACCGTAATTGATGCAAACGAAGAAAAAATTCAAAATAAAGAAAATTTATTATCAAATACAATCAACAGAGTGTCGGTAAAAATTCCACCATTTTGGCCTACAAATCCACAAGTATGGTTCCAACAAGTAGAAGCTCAATTTCACCTTGCAAATATTGTACAGGATTCAACAAAATTTTATACGCTACTTACATCAGTGGATACAAACATTTTAAACCAAGTAAATGAAGCCGTCATAAATCCACCAGCTAATAATAAATACAATAATTTAAAAAATAAAATTATTGAACGATACTTAATGTCGGAACAACGTAAAATCAAAACGTTATTAGAAGAAATCGTACTCGGTTATAAAAAACCGTCTGAGTTATTAAATGAAATGAGATCATTAGCTGGTGATAAAGTTGGTGAAGTATTGCTACGTCAAATCTGGATTTCACGTTTACCGTCACAAATTAAAGTCATAATTTCTATTAGTGAAGAAAATTTATCTAATTTGGCAAAAATGGCGGATAAAGTTTTAGAATGTGGTGAATTGCATGTAAATACTGTGAATGCTACAGTACAATCAAAAAATCCAGATAAAAACATAACCTCACAAAATAATAATTTTGAAAATATACTTAATGAAATATCTCATAGGTTAAATAAGTTGGAAAATCACAACTCTAAATATCGTTCTCGTTCAAAAGAGTTTCAAAGAAATAAATGTAGCAACACACCAAATAGACCAAAGTATAGTCAATGTTGGTATCATTATAAATTTAAAGATGGTGCAACTAAATGTAAACCACCATGTTCGTTTAATAACCAAAAAAACTAGTAAAGAATCAACCATGTATAGGGGCACGACATGATGTTGATTCAAATATTAAATTATTAATTACAGATAAAAAGAAATGTAAATTTAAAACGGAAAATTGTATAAAAATCGCTTCAAAAAAAACAATTCATCAATTATTTATTTCCGACTGCAATACAACTCAAAAATTTTTGGTTGACACAGGTGCAGCTATATCGGTATTACCCCCAAGCAAAATTGAAAAATTAAAAAAACCACTTTCTGTAAATTTATTTGCAGCTAACGGAACGTCAATTAAAGTATACGGTGAAAAAATATTGAAATTAAATCTTGGGTTACGTAGACAGTTTTTGTGGAAATTCGTAATTGCTGACGTCAATCAACCAATTATTGGCGCTGATTTTTTGGAAAATTTCGAACTATTGGTTGATATGAAAAATGGCAGGTTATTTGATAATATAACAAATTTATGTACAAAAGGTATAACTCAATCACCATCATCAATTTTTTTCAGCACTTACGATACAAAAAGTGTATTTGCACATATTCTAAATACGTTTAAAGATATTACGATTTTAAATAATAAAAAACCGTGTAAAAAAAAAGATATATATCATCATATCATCACATCTGGTCCACCAGTTTTCGCTAAAGCCAGACGACTTTCGCCAGAAAAACTGGAAGCAGCACGTAACGAATTTAATTATATGGTTGAAAAGGGAATTTGTCGACCATCAAAAAGTTCATGGGCGTCACCGTTACACATGGTAAAAAAAGCTGATGGTAGCTGGAGACCATGCGGTGACTATCGACGTCTAAATGCAATATCTATACCAGATAGATATCCAATACCATTCGTTCAAGATTTTTCACATGCTTTACATGGAACAACTATATTTTCAACTATAGATTTGCAACGAGCGTATCATCAAATACCGGTTGAAAAAAATGATGTACAAAAAACCGCAATAGTTACACCATTTGGGTTATTTGAATTTTTATTTACTCCGTTCGGATTACGCAATGCAGCACAAACTCAACAACGTTATCTAGATACAATATTAAGAGATTTATCTTTCGCTTTTCCATACATTGACGATATATTAATCGCTTCACGTTCAATTGAAGAACACAAACAACACGTTAAAATGATTTTTCAACGCCTACGAGAAAATGGTTTAGCAATTAACGTTGCAAAATGTTCATTTGGAAAAAATGAAGTAAACTTTTTAGGACATTTAATAAATTCAAATGGTATATGTCCACTACCGGATAAAATAAACGCAATTAAATCGTATATGAAACCAAAAACAGCTAAAGAATTAAAGAGGTTCTTAGCAATGATTAATTATTATCGTCGATTTATACCTAACGCAGTAAATAACCAAATGTTATTGCAAAAATTAATAAACGGTAATAAAAAAAATGATGAAACGATTATAAATTGGACAGAAGAAACAGATGAAGCATTTAAAAAATGTAAAGACGATTTAACAAATACAACATTATTGGCACAACCTGAAAAAAATGCACAATTAATATTATACGTAGACGCATCTGATGTTGCAGTTGGCGCGGTATTGAATCAGGTGAATAAAAAAACAGAAATACAACCACTTGGATTTTTTTCAAGAAAATTAACAAATACTGAAAAGCGTTATAGTACGTACGATAGAGAGTTATTATCATTGTATTTGGGTATAAAATATTTTCGGCATATGCTTGAAGGAAGAGAATTTTCCGCTTTTACAGATCATAAACCGTTAACATATGCGTTTCACCAGAAAAATGATAAAGCGTCACCTCGACAATTGCGATATCTGGATTACATTAGCCAGTTTACAACTGAAATCAAACATGTTAAAGGATCAGAAAATGGTATTGCAGATTTATTGTCAAGAATTGTTAACGTAATTTCAAATATTAACGTAATACATTATGAAGAAATAGCCGCTGATCAAAAAAACGATACAGAAATTAAATCTATTTTGGAAGGTAAAATAGAATGTTCATTGGTATTAAAAAAATATAATATTCCAGGATCGGAAGAAGAAATTTATTGCGATGCAGGCAGTAAAATAATACGACCGTATATTACAAAAAAATTCAGGAAACAGGTAATTACTGTAATTCACAATTTAATACATCCAGGTACAAAATCAACGTTAAAATTAGTTAAAGAGCGATTCGTTTGGAATGGCGTAAATAGAGACGTGGTACAATTCGTTAAAGATTGTTTGAGCTGTCAGCGGGCCAAAGTAAATAAACACAATAAAACACCACTTGCATCATATGTACCACCAAACGATCGTTTTTCGCACATTAATATTGATATTATTGGTCCATTACCACCATCAGACAATTTTCGTTATTGTTTGACTATAGTGGATCGTTTTACACGTTGGCTACAAGCTATTCCATTACTTGATATTACAGCGGAAACAATTGCAAAAAATCTAATATCAGGTTGGATATCACAATTTGGTATTCCAACAAAAATTACAACCGATTTAGGCAGACAATTTGAATGTCAAATTTTTTCAGAATTAACCAAATTATTAGGAATTACGCATTTGAAAACTACACCATACCATCCACTGAGTAATGGAATTATAGAACGCTGGCATAGAACGTTGAAATCATCCATAATGTGTCAACAATCAAATAGTTGGACGTCAATTTTACCAACAATATTACTTGGCCTACGTACAATATATAAAGATGATATTAAAGCATCTCCGGCCGAACTAGTGTATGGAACAGTTTTGAAATTACCGGGAGAATTTTTAGTACAAAGTGAAAGTCACATTAATGAATCTGAATTCGTGAAACAATTTCGAGAAAATATGTCAAAAATTCGACCAACATGCACAGCAAATCATAGTTAAAAACATGTTTTCATACATAAAGATTTGAAAGATTGTACGCATGTATTCGTACGCACCGATGCGGTAAAAAAATCGTTACAATGTCCATACACCGGACCTTTTAAGGTGATTGAAAAATGTGACAAGTATTTTAAAATTAAAATCGATGATCGAATTTCAAAAATATCTCTAGATAGACTTAAAGCAGCCTACATCGCTATAGAAGATGATGTTATTTCTAAAAATGAAACGTATGAAACGTATAAAAATAAAACGTCAAAAAATAAAACGTCAAAAAATGAAACGTATGAAACGTATAAAAATAAAACGTCAAAAAATGAAACGTATGAAACGAATAAAAATAAAACGTCAAAAAATAAAACGTATAAAAATGAAAAATATAATAATCCAACGTTGTCAAAACAGGTAAAAATTAAAAAATCAACGTTACCTATTGAAAATAAGATGACATCAAAAGAAAAAAAAAATCGTGACGAAACCGATTGTGACTTCAAGAACAGGGAGACACATCGTGATACCCCAAAGGTATCACTAAGGGGGGAGTATTGTGGCGACTTCATCGCTATGTAAATATATTAGCTAAAATATAGATGTCGCTAACAAATCATTTCGAATACTACAGCAACAAATATAGGGAGTCAGTAGTCAGTCATCAGCAGTTTTTATTTTGTTGGTTGGTTAAAAAAAGCAAAAAAGAGAAAGTCATGAAAATGTTAAATGTTTTTGTTTAAAGTAATTAATTAATATATTATTAAATAAATTTATAATATAAAAAGTAGTGTGTATTTATTTTGAGACAACAAAATATTAGCAAGAACACGTATTAGGTATCGACATACCTCAACCATTTGTACACCATACATTCTTATTATTTACTCGTTACTTATTTCTAATTATTGATAATATTTGCTAACGCCAGCAATCCTTAAATTTCTTTATAATTATTATTAGTTTCAAATATTCTTTAAAGTATTGCACATATAAATATATATATATATACATATATATATATTGACATGCTTGCAATAATGTTCTCTGTATGCATACATATAAATGCATTGGAATACATGTGTTATTAACATGTATACCACACAAAACATAAACATATTTGGTGATATTTTGTAAACTAACAAAGTGAAAGTCGATGCCCGTTTTTGGACCTACACTTTTTTTACATTAAAACATAAACATATGACGAATATTTTCGTATATGTTTAGTGGCATATATCACACCACCCCTCCTGGCGGAAAAGGAGGAATCTTATCTTTCAGTAAATTCCTTCTTTCTAGCGTTAACAGATATTTTCCAAAATATTTTAAATTGATATTTTTTTTATATTTTTTTTTTTCATTCAATTACATTCTTGTTTTAACTTTCTTTATAAAACTTATATTCTTATTTACTTATTTATTTCTAAAAAAATTTTTTTGTTTTGTTTTTTTTTTTTTTTTTTAAATTTAATATTTTAGTAGATTTAACATTTCTATTTCTATTTATTAATATTCTACTTTTATTTATTTTATTTTAATAACATCTTATTTCTACTTAATAAAATTTTTTTTTTTTTATTTTATTTCCATTCTATATTACTATTGTTAAATCGTTAATTTATTTACTTTTTCATTATTAATTTATGAAAAACCGGTATAAACCAACCTCTCCTAAATTAAATTACTTTCTTTAAAATAATTCGTTGCTCGATCTTCGTATTATGTTGACTGAATATAATTTTAAAATTTTTTCAACATTCAATCCATAATTCCTTCGAATGTTTCATAATTTTTCAAACTAACTACTAATGTTTCATAACCTAATTTCTATGCCTATATCTATACTCTAAATCTTATACATATATATACTCTTAAATATCCTATTTACTTACTATCCAGGCGTCCCATTCCCCCTAAATTTTAAAAGAAAAAAATTTAAAATCTATAAACTAACTCTCCGTTATTATCATTAGATATGTAACCTATTCTTATGTTTTAACCTATTCTTATGTACTACTACTTTCTTTCTATCTGTCTTTATCTCGCAGTTTACACCTTCATTTCCTACTACTTCATATGGACCAATATATATTGGACCCAACTTCTTCCTATTTTCGTTTCTTAATAATACTAGACTCCCTACTTCGTATATACTATCCTTTACTCTATAATCTTTATCAAATCTATTTCTCTCTAATTTCTTTTTACCTAGTACTTCTCTCGCGTCCCTATGAGCTATTTGTAATTTGTGTTTTAAATCGATATTGTAGTCTTCATAATTGCAAAGTGGTTCTACTTTATTTGTATGGTGTATAGTTTGTTTCAGAGTGTACTGCTGTGTTATAGCAAAATGTATAATATGGCAACCAATTATGCCAATCTGAATGATTTTAAGTAACATATGTTCTTAAATACGCTCCTAAAACCTTATGCGAATTTTCCAATGCTCCTATGCTTTCATGATGATATTCAGTAGAAAATATTTGGTCTATTTTCAGCATCTTACACATTTCTTTAAAGACTTGACCCATAAATTCTGTTCCTTGATCCGAAGCTATCTTCTTTGGTACTCCATATTTTAAAATGAAATTTTCTATCAATCCTTCAGCTACAGAATTTGCTTCTTTGTTCTTCAATGGAACATTTTCTATAAACTTAGTCAATTCGTCTTGTATGGTAAGTATATATTTATACCCTTCTTCTGTGTCATCTAAAGATCCTACGAGATCTACAAATATTTTCTCAAAGAAAGCTTGTCTCGCTGGTTGATGTTATGACCATTGGTTGTTTTTTCACGTTTATGTGTTTGTTTCGTTGACATGTTTCACAATGCTTAACAAAAGTTGCTATATCCTCTTGCATTCCCGTCCAAGAGTATTTGCATTTAATATTTTTAATCATACGGTTAATACCTGCATGTCCACTTGTTGGTAATATATGATAATCGTTTAATAGTAGTTTCTTCATACTTGGGTCAGTTATCCTTATCAAATCCTTCATAATGTGCACTTTAATATTCATATTTTTAAAAATTTCGTTTAATTTCTTTTTCATATTATTTAAATTGTTTTGTCGACGGCCGTCATTCAATTTTAATAATTCAGTTTTCGAGATATATAAATCTCCTATTTTTAGTGGACCAATGATTTTCTGCACATCTTTCCACAGCAATCTGCCAAATGTTGTGTTCTGATTTTCTGTGCTATCTTTTGGTTTAACCATTAATAAACAATTCTTCTTCGGTATGTATGCTAATATTTTATTTGGACCCAAAATTATTTCTTGTTGATTTTTAAATTTTTCTATCTCCTCTTCGAAACTATCTACTATTTTAATTCGACTAATTTTTAACCTGTTGATGGTGGTTGTAATAACTCATCTATAATTTGCTCATCCGTTTTTTCATTGTCTTCAGCTTCTTTGGTTTTTTATCTGGTCATTATTAGAATTTTTAAATCCTCAGATGATATTTGTATTCTACTTAAAGCATCTGCGGTACAATTCTCTTTACCCGGCGAATATTCTACATAGAAATTATATTCTTCTAACAAAAGTCTAAATTTTGTTAATCTTGATGATGGTTCTTTGATTGAAAACAAATAAACAAAAGGTCTATGATCTGTCAAAATTTTCAACCGTCTTCCAAATAAATATGATCTATAATGTTTAATAGCCCATACTATAGCTAGCAGTTCTTTTTCTATAGTGCTACAATTTTTCTCAGCACTATTTAATGTCTTACTTGCATATGCTATAGGTCTATCGTCATTATTTGAAAGTACTGCTCCTAGAGCAAAACCTGAAGCGTCTGTTCTCAATATAAATTCGCCTTCAAAATTTTGGAATTGTAAAATTTTTGGACTTATCAAAAATTCTTTGATTGCTTCAAAAGCTTCGACACAATCTTTTGTAAAGTTAAATTTAACGTCTTTTTTCAGTAGTTTATTTAGTGGAATTGTTATTGATGCAAAATTTGGTATAAATTTTCTGTAATAGTTTACAAATGCAACGAATCTCCGTACTTCGTCTGCATTTTCTGGTTGTGGAAATTTTCTAATCGCGTCAGATTTTGATGGATCCAGCCAAATGCCTTTCTCCGAAATTATATTGACCTAAATATAAAACTTCTTTCCTTAGAAAACTACATTTTCCAGGATGAATTTTTAAATTTACTGAGCCTTTGAAAAACTTCGATTAGAATTCTGTTATGGGATTCTAAAGTATTCCCGAAAATTATCAAATCATCTAAATATACAAAACATCTAGAATATGTTAACCCTGACATTGCTATCGACATCATTCTTGAAAACGCACTGGGTGAAATTTTCAAACCCATTGGTAATCGTGTCAATTGGTAATGTCCATTTTCAGTGGAAAACGCAGTACATGGTCTACTTTCTTTATCTAACTCCATTTGATAATAACCCTGACTAAGATCTATGCATGAAAATTATTTCGCACCTCCTACCATATCATATATATCAGTGATATTTGGTAGTGGAAATTTATCATCCTCAATAACGTCATTAACTTTTCTATAATCGATTACCATCCTAAATTTTTGTAATCCCGTTATTGGATCCTTTTTCTTCGGTACTATCAATACTGGTGAATTCCATGCTGATTTTGATGGTTCTGCTATCTTATTTTCCACCATTTTCCGTATTTCTTCCTGAATATCCTTTTTCTGAGAGTGTGGTACTCTGTATGGTTTTGTATATTTAGGTGTTGTTCCTTATTTTAATTGAATTTTAACTTTATCAACATTTGTGATTGTTAATTTGTCTCCATTTAAATGAAAAATGTCGTTAAATTTGGTACAAATCTGTTTTACACTATTTATTTCTTCTGCGTTTAAGGTGTAATAATTAATGTCTTTTAACAGTTTTTCTGCACGTGTTTGTGGTTTTTCTTCTGATAGTTCGTAATTTAATATATAATGGTCGTTTAGACTAAAAGATTCTGGTTCAATCCAGTTTAATTTTACGTCACTATCTCTTGTGTTTAATATTTTGATTGGTATTTTACCATTTATGGCTCGGGATATCGATCCAGCCATGAAAACCCCTTCGCATAATTCTGATTGATGAAATATGCGTTCACGCGGTTTTACCATTATGGTATTGAAATTTTCTTTACTTATTATTGGTAAAATGATTTTTTCATCATCTATATTAAGCTCAAGAATAAATTTTTCCAAATTTAATTTGGCTTGAAAATCTTTTAGAAAATTTGCTCCCAAAATACCATCTACTGGTACGGGAAAATTATTTTTAACAATATGAAAATTGTAATCAATGTTATTTGATTGAAAATTTAATCTATTAACACAAGTCCCTAATGTTTTGAGATGTCCCGAAATCCCATGAATAGTTGTTTTATTATTTATATCTATTCTATTGTCTGTTAAAATATTTTCTTTAATGGTACAGATGGATGCACCCGTGTCTATTAAAAATGTCGCGTTTTTGTTATTTATTTCAATGTCTATATATAGTCCATTTGAAATATGTAGTGTGAAGGTAACGTCATCGCCTAATTTGTGTAATCCCCTCCCGATTGGTTGGCTTCCCCCTCGGTGGGTTGCTCGTTTCCCTTGGTACATTTTCGTTGGCTGTTCTGTTGTTATAATTGCCATTTCCATTTCCATTTTGACGTCTATTGCCTGTATAATTTCTACTGCCGTTATTATTTGAATTATTATTATTGTTATAGTTTCGATTATTATTGTTATTATTATTATTGCTATTATAGTTTCGATTATTATTGTTATTATTATAGTTTCGATTATTGTTATTATTTTTATTATAATTTGAATTATTACCATTATTTCTATAATTATTATTATTATTATTATTGTGATTATTATTATTTCTGTAATTATTATTTCTATTATTGTTATATCCGTTATCATTATATCTATTATTTGAATTATTATTATATCTATTATTATTTTGTCTGTTTTGGTTATTATTATAATTATTATTTCTGGTATTCATATATCTCATTACTTCGCTGGATATTTCGGTACCGGGATCCAATTCAAGTAGATGATTACAGGCTTCCTTAAATTCTGTATATCTATTACAGTCCAACACAATTTTGTACCTGTCGTTAACTCCTTTTTTTAGAAAAGCTAAACCTCTTCGGTTATTCGCGGCTGTTAATGTTGGTCTTGCCGTTTCGCTTTGTTGCTGAACTTCCAATTCAGTCATGCGTGAAATCAGACCTTCAATGTCTGTGATGAATTCTCGCATTGGTCGATTTCCTTGCTTAGTATTATTCAATTTATTTTGAATAATTTCAATAGAGTCCTTACAACCACATTTTGTTTTTAGTATATTTTTCAGTTCCGAAAAAGTGGTAACTGTGGTTGTTCCAATTTCTGTTAGTGCTTTGCCTTGTATTTTGCATTTTGTTATGAATTTTATCAATATAGCCCGATCTTCAGCTTTCAATATGTCGTGATAAAATTCTACGCTGTTTATAAAATCTCTGATTTTTTCTTTCTTGTCTCTTCTTTTTCTATAAGTAATGTGGGCAGCTTTAGCAGAATGGCAAATTTTGATTTTAATTTTTTACATTAAAATCAAAATTAGCTATTCTGCTATTTGATTCTTCCACTATATTTTCTGTTACTAAATCTTCTGACTCCTTATAATCATCTTCGTTACTTAACTCCTCTTGTTTTATTCTGGTACTGGTTCTTCTGTATATTCTTCCTCACTCTCCGCTCTTATTGTTTCATTAAGATACTCTGCAGATTTGTCATCTAAAATTTTACTGACTTCTTCGTATAATTTATCGAATTTTCTTTATATGTTAGTGCTAACTGATTGTTTACTAAATAAACTTTTCTCCAAGCTTCCGAAAAGTTTGTTTTAATCTCCTGAATAAAGGCTATTTTAGTTAAAATATACCCAGAACTATACTTTCTATTAGGTGTTTTCTTAAAATTTGTTATTATACTCTTTAAATTACTTATTTATATATATAGAATACCCTTCTGTGTTTCATATATAAATTCTATAAATATAAATTCTTGTTATGTAAAGTAGAACGAAATTGGAAAGATTTTATATATATATTTATATAGACTACCCTCAGGCGGTCGGTATATATATATTTGTATCTACTATGTGCCTACACTAATCATATAGAAAAACTTAGTCGGTACCCAAACCTAATGTTTTTTAAGACTATCTATTTTTACTACTAAAATATTATGTTCTACATTTAGCTACTATCCTACTCATAAATTTAGTATTTATTCGGTGATTTGAAAAATTCCGACTACGTGGTACATAGAAGAAGTTTTAACTTACTATGTGACCCAATTTAAATGAACAAAATTACTAACAATTCGAATGATTAAAAGTTTGAATGATTAAAATCTTCATTAATAAATATTTTTGCATGAATGTATAAAAATTAAATTACGCAATTATAATTTGTCAATTGCTTTGAATATTTCCAGAACTTCTTCTGTTAAGATCGCGTTTGGCACGGCTACAAATTTATTATGTATAAAATTTACGCTAATATTTGCCCTTATTGGGTTATGAAATTTTCCGTTAATATTCTTAGTTTTATGGCCTGCCATTTTCAAAAATCAAAAATAAATTCGATAATAGTTATAAGAAATTCTTTCCAAAATATTTATCTACAATATTTAAATTATACCGTGGCAAGTGTTATTTGCCGTTTAATGTTATTATCTAATTATTTCTTTGCTTTATACAATACAAAATAAATCACGATAACCAGTGCTAAGATAATCACATAAATCATGAATTCCGTTCGGAACGGAGAAATGTTCGATTTTAGCTCCGACGGAGACTTCCTAATTCTAAATTCCGTTCGGAATATTATTCATTTTCGAATCCGTTTCGTTCGTATATTTGTTTTTTATATTACGATCGAAATATCAAGTTCATACAAAAAAAAATCCGAAATAAAACAGTTGCGGAAATTGAAATTAAAGTCAATTTTTGATAAAAAAAATTGGCTTAAAATGTTTCTTTTTAAATGTATAAAATTTTCTAAGTTTCATAAATAAGTTCCAACAAAAACCCAACCATATTCATTTTAAACATTTTTCAATACACAAATTCAGAATTAATACTTTTAAAATAATTTTCATCAAGTCTGTATGAAAAAAAATGAAAAAAAATATTTTAAAAATATTTAATTTTTGAATTTGAAGTAACTCAGCTGATTTCGAAAATCCGAAAAATGGGTTTGCTATAGCAATAATTTTATACGATTCCGAGGTATTTCATGATTCCATTTTTTTCTCCGTCGGAGTGGAAATCTCCGACGGAATATCTTCCGAACGGAATTCATGATTGATGTGAATAATTATTAATTGAATGTCCGAATAGCTTCTTTTGCTATTATCAACACTGTTGGTGGATACACCAGCATTGTTATTAACAAAGATTTCTTCCTCTTTGGTGGAGGAATTACCCATGTTAAAAAAATATTATTATCAACACAGTGCAAAGAAATATTTAAATTTATATATAATATTTAAATTTACGTAATGTTACGCTATCGAAAAGAATTTTCAAGAAAAAACAAGAATCATTCACGATACATATACAGATATATGTAAAGCAATTTATTTACTTTTGGGTTATGGTTTATTTTGGGTTATGGTAATACGGGTTTTAAAAAAAAATGATTTCTAAATTATTCTATATATTACGTTTATGACTAATAATGAAAATTTTCCATATAACATGTGTCATATATATATCAAAGTATTTGGAATTTGATATTTTCGTTTTATTTTTTTTTTATTTTTATTTAGTTATTTTTTTTTTCAAGTGCGATTGACCCTTCATTTGTCATATTGCATATTTATTTATGAAAATAATTCAAATTATATATATTGTATATACGTATTATTATTTGTTTTCTTAGATATATATATATATATTACCTAAATATTGTCTATATACTTTTTTCTTTTATATATTTATTTCATATTTATTATTTTCTTTAAAATTATATATACAGGGGTTATGAAGATATATATATATATATTTATATTAATTTATCTATATATTTATATTTATTTATTTAAATTTCTGCAGGGAGGCAGTCAAAACAACGTTGAAACAATTCGTCCAACTTGTTGGTGTTGTTTTTCTTCCTTTGTTTTTCTGCTGCCTGCTTCTCCTTGGCCAGCGCCTTCAATCTCTCTCCTCCAGTTTCACAGCTAATCTTTGCAGTCTCTTCAGTTCGCCAATTACCTTCCTGGCTTGTGCTGCCTTTCCTCCTCGTCTCTTGATTTTTATGGGAATTGGTACTGCTTCTACGACGTTGTTGTTATTGTTGCGATGTTTTCTTCTGTATTCCTCCAAACTGATTGGTCTTGATCCAGCCTTCTTGTCTTCTTCTAGTGCTCTTTTTAAATCGCCTCCTGGCAGGATCGCCATTTAATATCTGGCAGGATCGCCATGTAATATCTGGCCCAATCTGTCCAATCTTAACCCAATTAATCCCCTTGGATACCTATATGAGGGTATCCCCGATTTAATATATGAATATTATATATACTATGTAAGTCCAATCCAATAACCTTAGCTATAAAGTGGTTAAACTAAATTAGCTAAAGAGCCCAGTTTAGTTGGATTGGAAGTAGATTATTTTATTGTAATAGTGGCGAGCAGCCTATTTGGAATAAACAATCGATTTGACTTCCAAGTTAAAAAGTGAATCTTTATTTAATTTTATATTCTTTTTATACCCTAAATCTATTCGTTACATTCTTATTATTTACTCGTTACTTATTTCTAATTATTGATAATATTTGCTAACGCCAGCAATCCTTAATTTTCTTTATAATTATTATTAGTTTCAAATATTCTTTAAAGTATTGCACATATAAATATATATATATACATATATATATTTACATGCTTGCAATAATGTTCTCTGTATGCATACATATAAATGCATTGGAATACATGTGTTATTAACATGTATACCACACAAAACATAAACATATTTGGTGATATTTTGTAAACAAACAAAGTGAAAGTCGATGCCCGTTTTTGGACCTACACTTTTTTTACATTAAAACATAAACATATGACGAATATTTTCGTATATGTTTAGTGGCATATATCACAGGATATTGAATGGTGCACACCTATAACACCAATGTTAAAACCAAATTCACCAATGAGAAAACGAAAATGCCTCGCTGAAAATTTGTTTTTACAAAATATACCACAATTGCCAAAACCTAAAATTATTCCGATGCAATTAAAAGAAGCTCTGATTACAACGACAGATGCGTCTTCTCCAGATACTATTTTAATAACACCACATCGACATACAGAGAAGGTTAAAATTTTAAGAAAATCAACCAAAAAATCTTTCAAAACAATAAAATATTTACACCAAATTAAAAGAAGAAAGTCTCTAAAAATTGCAAAGCTACACAATATTCTTGATGATATAAAATCTAAAAATCTAGTATCAGATGAGATAGTTGATAACATAACTCAATCTATAGGTACGAATAGATCAATTATTGAAAGAAAGCTTCAGAAAGCAAAGGGAAACCTATCGCAAAGAATGTATGAACCAGAGCTAAGAATTTTTGCTCTAAACCTAAATTTTTTATCGCCAAAAGCGTACTTGTATGTTCGAAATGCATTTAGTAGCTGTTTACCTCATCCACAAAACTATATCAAATTGGTACAAAACACTCAACTGTAATCGCGGATTTACATCTGAAGTATTAACTGCTATTAAAAATGCTGTAACAGTAGCTGAACAAATACAACAAAAATTGATTATCAATGTTACTTTTGATGAAATGCACATTCGAAACCATGTTTATTGGGATGGAAAAGATTCCACGGGATTTGTTGACATCGGAGATGGTGGTGAAACCAACGTCCAAGCAACTCAAATATTAGTCCGCATGGCAGTGTGCGTGAATAGAAGCTGGAAAATTCCTGTAGGATATTTTGCTATTGCATCACTAAATTCCGATCAAAAGAAGTACTTAATTCAACATTGTTTACGCAATATACTGGAAACCGGAGCTCTAGTGATCAGAATAACTTTCGACGGTGCTGCAACAAATATATCGACTGTAAAGTCACTTGGTTGTGACATTACAGACACCAGTACCCCCCAATATATTCCAAATAGAAAATTTCAATCAAAATTTCACCGTGCTATTAGATCCACGTCATATGTTAAAACTTATTAGAAACACTTTTGGTGACCTTAAAATATTTATTGATGTTGATAACAACAAAATCGAATGGAAGTATTTAACGTTATTAGTTGATTTACAAGAAAAAGACAATTGCATATGGGAAATAAATTGAAGAAAGCACACATTTATTTCACACAACAAAAAATGAAAGTAAAGTTAGCAGTGCAGTTATTAAGTAAATCAGTGAGTGATGCCTTAGATTTCTGTAGAGAGATACTGAAAATCCCGGAATTTGAAGACAGCAAACCAACTTCAAAATTTTTAAGAACTTTTAACGACTCATTTGACATGTTAAATAGTCGAAAATATAGTCAGTTTGGATTTAGTAAGGCTCTTTGTGCAGAAAATATTGTGGAAATAAAAAAAATTGTCGGAGAAGCTATTCATTATATAAGTAACCTAAAAACGGTAGAAAGAGAGAAGATTATTATGCATCGAAGAAAGACTGGTTTTATTGGTATAATTGGAGCTTTGAATAACATGCAGACTTTGTATGATACGTGGATAAGCACTGGTTTACTAATATACATACCTATGTATAAATTAAACCAGGTTCATGTAGAATTATTCTTCTCATCCATTCGATCTAGTCTTGGATACAACAACAATCCAACAGTAAAACAGTTTCGAGCTGCGTATAAAAAGCTAATAGTAAGGGTCCAAATTAGAGAAAGTGGAATTGGAAACTGTGTGGCCTTAGAAAATATAGAAATACTCCATGCTACAAACTAGAATGTAGATTTAGAAATCAACAATATCAGCGAAAAATGTAGAATGCTAGAAGTCATTCAGGAAAAAGTTGAACAATGTTTTAAAACATATTTAGAAGATCATTCTTATATGTACAACTCTTTTAGTGCAAATATATTATCAGAATATTCAGAACACATTGTAGAATATATTGCTGGATTCGTAGTATACAAGATGTTTAAAATTATAAATTGCACTGAATGCTTAGGAGTATTGGAAGGTGAAATGCGCGGAAAGACACTTGTGCATTATATATCGAAGGGATATCTTAAATATCCTTCTAAGGATGTTGTACTCGTGTGCAAAATTGTAGAGAAATAATTAAGAGCTTTAAAGAATTAAGAAAGGAAAATATTTCAAACAAATTCAAATTAATTGTTTGAAAAAAATGTTATTTATAAATATATTTCATTATGTACACATGAAAAATAGAAGTCATTTTAGTTTATTATTAAAATCAATAATGCAAAAATATTTGAATACATACTCGATATTTTTCATATCATCATATCAAAAGAAAAATCTGAAAAAGAATCTGTTCGCAGTAAATTTACTAAATTGATATTATTCAAAGGAAATTGAAATTAAAACTTTAGAAGTAATATAAATAAAAACAAAAATATTACAACTAATTTGTTTGTTTTCTTTTTTTTATTTAACTCTTATTATTTCTACTAATGATCGAAAGGCTAGAGCGTGTTGCCCAGCCCAAAAATAATTTCCTACTACAATGGACTACCTAATACATAGATAATTTGTTGCATGAGTGTGCGTTAAATACTTCAAATAATTTTATGCACACTTTATCCTTTAATTCTTTGATCTGAGATTGTGTCGTTATTTAATTTTCTATAATCAGTTACGATGCGCCATTTCTGTTGGCCTGCTGCACCCTTTTTTTTGGTACGATCCAGATAGGTGTAGAGTAGGGAGGATTACTATGCCTTATGATATCCTGTTTAAGCATTTCGTCTATTTGTTTATTAACTTTTTTGTTAGGAATTGTTGCAATTACATACAGCGCGGTAATAATATTCATTTACAAAATACGGTACGGATAATACGAATATTATTAAATTTTCTTTAAAAAGTACAAAATTTTTAATATAAGATAGCTTTTCTATAGTAATATTAAAATTTACAATTTCTTCGTGTGATAAAATGTTTTGCGGTAAAATTTCTATTTTACTTGCTAAGATTATTTCTTTTATATTTGATATTTCTTTTATATTTCATATTTCTTTTGTTAACATGTTAATATTTTCAATTATCTCTGTTTTAATTATAAATAATTTTAATTCGTGTTCGATTTCATTTATATTATTACCAAATTGATTTGAATATTATCATGAAGCTTCTTTATATTAAATTCAATTTTATTTATACTTTCTTCGTATTGGCTTAAATTAATAATATGCATATTTTTTTATATTGGTGAATAATTTTTACTTCGGATTCTTTGAAAAGTTTGTAACCGTTTCCTGCTTGTATTTCAATTGAAGAATTAGAAGCATGTACCCAACATAAGGATGTAACTGATAATAGAATAAGAAATATTCCTGAAATAGTGAAGAAATTACATTAATTTTGATATTTTAGTCCTTTTTTAAATTGATTGATATATCGCGGTAGATTTTCCTTATTGATTTTAAAATGATCATCTTTTGAATCTACAATATTGCATTTTTTATGGTATGGTTGGAGTTCATTAACTCTAATTAATTTTAAGTAATTTGAAGTTTTACCTATCTTTCTTTTGACACTTATTTTATTAATTAAATTTTCTTTATTTTTTAGCATAATTTGGTGAATGTTGGAATATTCTTCAGGGTTAATTGCTCTGTTTAGGAAATCTATAGGCTTTTTTCCTGTAGACGAATGATAAGTTTCATTAAAGACCTTAAGACTTTTAATTACTGAATCCTCATCTAAAGGTAAACCTTGCGCTTTTTCAATAAAATTTAATATTCTAAGGTGTTCATTGAGAGTGTTATGGAATCTTTCTATATCGGCATTACTTGTATGATTGTTAGGTGTAGTAAAGTGAATATCAATATTTTCGTTCTCTGAAAGTTTTTGAAATTTAAACTCTTAAAACCTTTCTCTTGATCCGCTATTATTTTTTTTTGTTGTTTAACAGAAGAACGAATGCACTGTAATAACCCATTTTTTAAATCCATCTAATTTCTAGATTAGTATGCCAAGCTTTTTTTCTATACATGCTCAAGTAGAGCATGTTTACTAAATTTATCAATTACAGTTAAGTATGGGTTACCTTTGGTTTTAAACCATGCATCAATATGAATAATTTCTAAAGGTTTTTGTGGTGTTTCAGTAATTTTTAAAGGTAGTTTTAAAGGATTTCTTTCGTATTTAGCAGAATTACATATATGACAATTATTTATTACTTTTTGAATTTCTATTTTGAGTTTAGGAAAATAAATTTGTTTTTTCAAATTACAGTAAACATCATTTATACCTCTATGATGCGTTTTTAGACGTTGTTCTAAAATACGTTCTTGGAGATTACTCCTATCAGTAATCTCTTCTAATAAAAATGAATATTTATTTAGTTTTAACAATTTATTTTTTGAAAAGTATTTTAAATAAGTATTTTGGAAAATATTATAAATTTGAATATCATCAATTTTGATTCGTATTATTCCTTTACTAGGAAAATTTTTTTTTTCAATAAAAAATTCTTCATTTGGATTTGAGTTTAAAAATAGTTTTCTAGTTCTACCATGTTTTTTTTTTATTTCTGTGTTTTCAATTGCACTCTTTTCAATTATAATTTGGGTTTTGAAAAAAATTAAAAGTAATTCAGATATAGGAATATGATCGGTATTATCTTCATCAGATGAGTGGATTGTAGCGTTAGTTGAATATACTTGATCATTTTCAGCTTCCTTAGCATTAATTTCAACTCTCGACAAAGCGTCAGCAACTTTATTATCCCTACCAAACCAGTAATGTATTCAATATCAAAGTTAAACTCTTGTAATTTAATCTTTCACCTTTGCACTTTTGAATTCGGTTCCTTTAAGTTATGAAGCCATTACAAAGGTTTGTGATCCGTTCGAATTAAAAAATTTCTACCATAAAGATATGGACGAAAATATTTTACTGACCAAATAATTGCTAATAATTCTTCCTCTATTGTGGAGTATCTACATTCATGTTCATTAAGGATGCTTTTCCTGTGATAAAACAGCGCCAATAGCGAAATCTCTAGCGTCTGCAGTTAGTTCAACTAAGTTGCTGGAAGTTTTATTAATTGCTTCAATTTTATTCGGATTAGGTTTTATACCATTTACTGTAACAATATGACCGAGAAATTCGGTTTCTTGCCTCATGAATTCACACTTATCAAGCTGTATTTTCAAATTTGCATTTTGTAGGGTTTTTAATATTTTCTGCAAGGATACAAGATGATCCTCTAAACTAGTACTGAAAATAATTATGTCGTCGATATATACATAACAAATTTTCCCTATAAATTCTTTTAAGACAGAATTCATTAGGCGTTGAACGGCATCCTCAACTACTCGTAATGACCACTATATGTACTGAACGCGGTCTTTTTTATATCAGGTTCCGATATTTTTATTTGATGGAACTCTTTGGCTAGGTCGAGCGTAGTACATGGCTCTACCTAATTTATCAAGAATATAATCGATATTCGGAATAGGGTATTTATCATATATTGTGTCGTTATTTAATTTTAATCATAAACCATCGGTAGCTCAACCGTCAGCGGGTTGAGCAGTTTAGTATCACCGATGGGGGTCAGGTTCAATTCCCGGCCAAAACCGCGATTATTCACGCGAAAAATTACCTATGTACATAGCTATAGGTAATTTTTCACACACACACACGCGGTTAAACTAAATCGCTGTCAGCTGATCATAACATCAATGTCACCAACAAAACAGCTGTCATACATAGGGTTGGTTCTGATAACTGCAACAAACCACCATCAAATGCAGATAAATAACAACATTTGTAAGGTTTTATTCAGAGTTCTGGCATTCGCTGAATATATCACATACATCAACCAATCAATGACAAGATTCAATGGCAGCGCCTCACCTAGGAGGCGATAGATGGCAGCCCCATCACTTAGGTGTAGATTACTGCGGGTTAATCACCTACATAGTCGAAAATTAATAGATTACTGAAACGTTAACTAGAAATAATAACAGACGAATTAACACGGCAACAACATTAGGCACTCGTACACGGACAAAGATCGGAACGTGGAACATACGAACGCTTACAGAAACCTCCAGGCTCGCTCAAGTAGAAAAAGAAATGAACAAATATAAGATAGATATCCTTGGGCTCAGCGAAACCAGATGGAAAAATTGTGGTGAAATTTCTACCACTATGGGACACCACTTCATGTATTCTGGTAACAGCACATCACACATCTACGGAGTCGGTATAATATTAACAAATAAGATGAAAAGCGCCCTTCTCGAATGGAAGCCGGTATCCGATAGAATATTAAGAATTCAGTATTTGTCTTCAACGCGTGTAGACGTGTTTAAATATTTGTCCGCTAATTAAAATTAATTTTAATTACTTAAATCCATTGCATAATAAAATAATTTTTAAATCCAATAATTTACGCTTACACATAAATTTGCGAGTTTTTTTTTTCTTTTTCATATTTGTGCTACATTATATTTGTGCTATATTATATATTATATTGTGAAAATATTTATGCTATATTAAAAATAATAAAATAAATATAAACATTTTAAAATAAATTATTTAAAAAAAAAAAGCAAAATAAGCATAATTAATAATAATTGTTGGACACATAAGTTTTGTAACATTCTATATTACTGTGCAATTATATTTAAATAAAAACCTTGAACTACCTTTAAGCCATTGAACTACCGTACATAAATTTATAAAAATCTAATTACAACATGAATACCCAAGGCTCATCTCAAGATACTATTCTAAATGCGGTTCAAGAATTATGTGATCAGGTTGACAATTTAGACAAGAAATATAATTCTCAATCTGAATACATAGTGAATGTTACAAAAAGTGTTTCTCGGTTAAACAACAATATTGAGTCTATTTCCGAAAATCTTAAAATAAACAATGACTTAATTCTTGATAAAACTAACTTTCAACTAAACAACTTACACTCAACCATGAAAAAAGTTAAATGCGCATCTGACGGTATTATAAAAAATTGTCAATTATCATCTGAAAAATTTTTGGCAGATCAATTAATGAATTTCAACAAAGTCTTCATAGAATTGAACAATTTAAAGAATAATTATCAAACCGAAGGTATCTCATCGCAATTATCTTACTTAGTTGATGAGCTAAAATCAACAAAAGTAATAGTAAATTCCACCATTGATGACATTAAATATTTATGCTCCAATATTAATCATTTACCTACTCCTACACAAAATCATTCGCCAAACAAAATAAATCAACTATCGCTTCTTAACGAATTCACTATTACTGTTAGTGCGAGAATATTAATACTGGTAATGATGAGAATATTAAGAAAAATAATGATAATAACATCAACAATCATATTGGTAATGAGAATGTTCCTTTTCCTGACGAAATCATTAATGCTAATAATGATAATAAAAATGAGAACATTCCTATTCCAGACGAAATCATTAATGCTAATAATGATACAACATCAACAGCCGAAGCCAGATCAGTATCGCCACTTGTACTGGTACCGCCACATACCGAAACTCATGTGAATAAAGTTAATAAAAAAAAATTATTAATAAATTGGGTGAATCATGGAGCAACGCGGAATGGAATAAGAGACTTGATAAATTAATAACTTTGAATGACTCTCATCATGAGCTGGATGTATCAACTTTCCATGTAAAATGTAACGATTTTTATCTAACTAGTTCGCACATTAAAAACTACATTAAGGAGACCGTACATATAAAAGTTATATCATGCTCGAAATTACGACCTAAAAATAAGAAGCTTAATACTAATAAAATGAGTATTTCATTTAAACTACGGCTCCCAACCAAATACGCCTGGCTGTTCCAGAATTCGAATGGCAGCTTATTTAAAATAGGTAATATATCTTTTGCAACATGGATTAATCATGCTAAGAGTAAAATCATGAGAAATAAAAATAATATTAATAGTAATAATAGTAATAATATTGTCCATCGAAAATTAATTAGCAATAAGTCTATTGTGAATAATAGTAATATAAATAATAATAATAATAATATTACCAAATTGCCACTTAATGTAAAAAATTCTAACACAGAAAATTTAGATAGCAATATTAGGAATAACAATAATAATAAATATCATAACTTTACAAGGATGTACATTGAATCCTATTCTTCCTTCTATTTCCCTCCCTAATAATCCTAATAAGTCACTTCCAAATAATATTCAATTATCTATTAAGATCAATGACATTTATGAAGGTAACCATCCTTGTCCTTCTCACACCACTCTACAATTACCCACTTCCAAACATATTTCTCCTATAATTCCTATTAACAATTCTCCTACAATTCCTACAATTCCTATTAACACAACCTCATCATTAAATAAATCTAATAGCAATAGAAGTGATAGCATCAGAAAAGTATTGTCAAAAAATTTAAAAAAATTTCAAACCTTTATTCAAAGTCCAACATTAAATCCGCTTACCCCTGTTAATGAAATACCCTCCACATATTTTGACACAATTCATCATATCTGCCCTACTCCAACTTCCACCCATTCTATAGTACACAATGACGATAAAATATCATTTTTGGATCCTCTATTACCGCCAAATGTTAAATTAACAATTAATTCTACTGATAGTACTGAAAATCGGTACCTTTTATCTAGGTTAAGAGATAATAATTTTTTTAATAATGTACGTATTTATCTTGCCTATTTACACAATAAACCCAGTTCTGTGTGTATTGAAGGTAAAACCAAAACTAGTGTGGCATTAGCAATTCAACAAGAAGGATTACCAACCAATGTTAGTATTTTAAGCCAATTATATTATAAATATCACAGTTGCTTTGATATTTCTCAAGATGAAGTCACATGCGACCTTTCTTCTTATGCTTCAGATTTGAATTATAAGAGAATTGCACATCAGCAACAATCCCGTGTAAATACCGATAAGTTTTTTCGTGCCCTGCCAGAAAGAAAATCCCCTTTCTGGTAAATCCTTAAGTTTCTTTTACCATAATTGTGGTGGAATCAGAGGTAAATTAAATTCGCTATTTATAAATGCTAACTCGTCACTCTTCGATATTATAGTAATATGTGAAACTTGGTTAAATGATTCCTTCACAAACTCAGAAATCCTAAGTAACGATTGGACAGTTTACAGATCGTGACTATATTTCTTCTGGTCTTACTAGAGGTGGTCGTGTGGGGTCCTAATCGGAGTGCGTAATACCTTTTCTCACGAAATAGTTCCCACATATCACTCACAATACTTTGAACACACATTTATCAAAATTAGAATTGATAATAAATTAATCTTTGTTGGGGTAGTTTATATCCCTCCTAATTCTGACGAAACTGTTTATAGTGAATTTTATGACTCTTTCCTTTCTATTCTCTCTACCCTTGACGAAGTTGACAATATTTTTGTGTTTGGCGATTTTAATCGCCCTAAATTAAATTTCATTGTTGATGAATTAGACAACCATTTGCTACCCGTAAACTTAACTGCAGACATCGATTTCTCGCTCATTAATACTTTTTATGGAAACGACCTACAGCAAATAGTACACTCTCCTAACATCAATGGAAGATGGTTTGATCTTATTTTTTCTAATAACTACGACAATGTGGTTGCTGTTCCAGCTACTGATGCTGATAATCTTTTCACTAACACACAACATCATAATGCATTAGTTGTAGAACTTAAAACCACTGATACTTCCTTCATTAAATCTTACAACAACAAACTTGTATATGATTTTAAAAATGCTGATTTTGATAACATTAATTTAGGTTTTTCCTCTATTGACTGGACTGAAATTTTATCATCTGATGACTTAGATTCTATTGTCGCATTCTTTTACGCTTCAATTTTTAGAATAATTGATACTTACGTTCCTAAAATGGTAAAAAAAGACAAGTTAACTGAGCCATGGTTGGACAAAAATCTTAGATCTCTGCGAAACCGTAGAAATAAATTATATAAAAAAATTAAAAAAGTTAGTAATCCTAACCCAGATCTAATACGTGAGCATAAGAAACTTGCAGCTGAGTTCTCTAATAAGTCGCGTTTTTCTTATGAATCCTATATTGGTAAACTTGGCCAAGACCTTTTAACACATCCCAAAAAATTTTTCGATTTTGTGAACACCAAACGTAAATGCTCTGGATATCCTTCTACCATGTCAAAGGATAACTCTTTCTCATCAAATCCTAGTGTCATATGCGACATGTTTGCTGATCGATTTAGCGAATGTTATAGGCCCACATCTGATTTAATAGACATCGCAACTACTAGCGACGACCAGAACTCTATTTTAAGTACACTATCAATCTCAGATGAGGAAATACTTAAAGTGTTAGGTAGTATTGATACTAATAAAGGTCCTGGGCCTGATTTACTTCCTCCTCTTTTTCTAAGTAAATGTGCTGATCAGCTGTCTGTACCACTTAAACTTATCTTTAATAAATCCATCTCTTCAGAAAAATTTCCATCAGCCTGGAAATCCTCTCACCTCACTCCAATATACAAAACTGGTGATAAGGCTGACATAAATAACTATAGAGGTATAGCTATTTTGTCTACAATACCAAAAATATTTGAAAAAATAATATGTGATAAAATGACGTCAATTGTCAATCCTATACTTAACGAGCAACAGCATGGTTTCAGAAAAGGCCGCTCTACCACTACAAATCTAATGGTTTTTACGTCTGATCTGCTGATTAACATGGAAAAAGGCTACCAGATTAATGCTATCTACACCGACTTCAGTAAAGCTTTTGACCGTGTAGACCACAGTATCCTTATTTCTAAACTAAAAAACATCGGATTGGCAAACCCACTTTTGGGATGGATCAGTTCTTATCTCAGTGGTCGAACCCAATCTGTCAAATTTCAAGGGTTTATTTCCAAAAAAATATCGGCTTCTTCAGGTGTCCCTCAGGGTAGCCACCTTGGCCCTCTATTATTCAATATATTACTCGTTGACCTATCTGTATTACTGTCTGATATTCCACATATTTTATATGCTGACGATCTAAAAATCTATTATATCATAACTAAACCTTCAGATGTACAGTACTTAGAATTTAGACTAAAACTACTTGAGAACTGGTGTAAAGTTAATAAATTAGACCTTAATGTTAGCAAATGTCACGCCATTAGTTTTTCAAGAAAAAAATCTATTCTTTTACATACTTACCAATTAAATGGTACTCAACTACAACGTCTCACTCAAATTAACGACCTTGGGGTTCTGCTGGACTGTAAATTAAGTTTTAACCTTCATTATGATAGAATCATTTCTAAAGCCAATAAAATGCTTGGTGTTATCAAAAGAAGAGCTCGTGAGTTTAAAAATGTGTGGGTGACAAAATCTTTATATTGCACTCTAGTACGCTCTATTCTTGAATATGCTTGTCCTATTTGGCTACCCTATTTCCAGCTGCATAGTGATAGAATCGAGTCAATTCAAAAAAAATTTCTTCTTTTCGCTCTACGTGACCTGCACGACCCACACGACTACAACAATTTACCGCCGTACCTTTCTAGACTTAAATTACTTGAACTGACTTCACTCTCTTCTAGACGTGACCTACTAATATCTTGTTTCACTTTCGATGTCTTGAATAATAACATTAATGTTAGTTTTATATCCAACGGGATAAAATTTAACAATGACGTCAGACAAACAAGACACACATCCTTACTTAAGGTTTCTGCTCATCGTACGGAATATGGTAAAAATGAACCTATCAATAGATGTTGTATGGTTTTCAATTATTACAGCTCCTGCTTTTCGCCAACAATATCTAAATTAGTGTACAAATCCAGACTTCGCAATATCATAATATAATCCCATCCCTTACATCCTTTAACATTACTTATCATACGCATATTGTTAATTAATTATATTAATTTTAATTTTAATTTTAAGAATACCAAATAATGGAAAAATTATTTCCTTTTGATAATAATATTAAGTATAGTCCAATATTTTTACTTCAATCTTAACTATTATTTTATATAGTTATGTAATATACAATATCTCTATATACAATATACAATGGACCTTAACTGGAAAGTTAGGAGATATACAATAAATTATTATACATATAAAAAACTATTTTATAAGACACTGTTACTTACAATGCACTGTTACTAAGATATTTAATGTAATTTAATGTAATGAAATGTACCTTGTTTGGTAAATAAATAAATAAATAAATTAGACTGAACTGCAAAATAAGAAACATATCAATAATTCAGTGCTATGCTCCAACAGAAACGTCAGACGATGATACAAAAGATGAATTCTATGAACTGCTAATAGCTACAATAAATGAAATACCAAGACATGACATCATACTAGTATTAGGTGACTTCAATGAGAAAGTTGGAAAAGCTATCAACGAACACAATACTTATATGGGTAAGCACAGTCTACACAACAGCTGCAATAATAATGGACACAGAGTTCTGGACATATGTAGCAACTACAACCTGTATATAACTGGTACTCGATTTGCTCATAAAGATATACATAAGTACACATGGACGTCACCAGATGGTAGCACGAAAAACCAAATAGACCATATACTAGTAAGCAAAAAATGGATCAACTCAATAAGCGATGTTCTCACATATAGGGGAGCTGACGTTTACACTGATCACGAATTACTTGTTGGTCAAATACAACTAAGGCCATCAAAAATATATGGGCAAACAACACAGAAACGAAGAACATTTAACTTAGATGGACTACAAAATCCGGACATACTCTCTACATTTCGTAGCACACTAAGGGAAACATCGATAAGAAATAACGACTGGAACCATGTTCTGGATAAATTCAAAGACATAGCCACTGAAACGATTGGATTTAGAAACAATAATCGCAAACTCGGACGCAACCTGGCGGAAAATAACAGAAAGAGGAATTATAAAATGTTCAATGCTTCAAAACAACACAGAAGAGCTACGTCGACAATATAACGAAGCAAACAAATAAATCAAAAAGATGGCGCGTAAAGACAAAATAAACTACTCAAACAACATAATAAAAGAAGCTGAAAGGGCAGCAGCTACAAATAATACAAGACAAGTGTACCAAAATATTAAGAAAATTACTGGCAATAAAAGAATGAACATCCCTCCATTAAGAAATGCACATGGTGAAAATCTTACTTCAAAACAGGAGCAACTAGAGAGATGGAGAGAATACTTCAACGATAACGAAGAAGCCAGTGAAACCATTGAAATAAGTGAGGAAGTTACACTATCGGCTGCCCAAATAAGTATAAACCCACCGACTGAACGAGAAATTAAACAAACGATAAAAAATATGAAGAACAACAAAGCTCCAGGTGCAGATGGATTGCCAGCAGAACTGCTAAAAGTAGATGTATCAACAGCGGCGTCCATCCTAGCACCTCACATACATCAGATGTGGACATCTGAAGAAACTCCAGCCACATGGAAAGAAGGACTAATAGTAACAATACCCAAAAAATCAGCAGATCTAAGAGAATGCAAGAATTGGCGTGGAATCACACTTCTCAACACTATAACGAAAATCATCGCTCTCATCATCCTCAATCGGATATCGCCCACAATAAATAGTGAACTGCAGAAAGAACAAGCAGGATTTAGACCAGGTAGATCATGTGTTGACCACATTAACACTATAAGGATCATCACCGAGCAATCCAAAGAATGGAACTCACCACTCTACCTACTATTCGTGGACTTGGAGCGAGCATTCGACCGATTAAACAGAGATGCTATTTGGAGAGCTTTACGAAGAAGAGGAATTCAAATAATAAATATAATCAAGTCGCTATATAATAACTCCACCTGCAGAGTATTGTTCAAAGGAGAACTTAGCCAAGAAATACATATAGCAAGAGGTGTAAGACAAGGATGTGCTCTCTCCACTATTGTTCCTCATAGTGTTAGATGATGTCATGAAGGAAGTATCCAGAAGAACAAGCGGCCTACAATGGACCTTAACTGGAAAGTTAGGAGATCTGGATTACGCAGACGACATCTGTCTAATGGCGCACTCATACCGGGATATCCAAGAGAAACTATCAACCCTAAGAGAAGAAGCAGAAAAAATAGGACTAAAAATAAACATGAGTAAAACAAAAGTTATACGCGCCAATACAAACAACACAACGCCAATAATACTTGAAAATTCAACAATAGAAGAAGTCAAAGAATTCTGCTACCTGGGAAGCATGATAACAGAAAATGGCGGCGCAGAAAAGGACATCATGCAACGCATAACTGAGGCTAGACAGGCATTCGGATCACTACGACAAATATGGAACTCACTATATCTCAGTAGAATCCATAAACTACGAATATATAATGCCTGTGTAAAATCAGTGCTTCTGTACGGCTGCGAAACTTGGAAGTATACAACAGCAGATTCATCAAAACTCCAAGTATTCAGCAATAAGTGCTTAAGACGAATCCTGAAAATATTCTGGCCAACAAGGATATCCAACAAAGAATTATGGCGAAGAACACATCAAGAAAAAATAGAAGTGGAGATAAAGAGAAGAAAATGGAGATGGATTGGCCATACATTAAGAAAACATTCAACGGACATCACTCGAATGGAATCCACAAGGACATTGCAATGTTGGAAGACCATCTACAACATGGGGTAGAACTGTGAGAAGTGAATTACAGAAAATCGGAAAGAGCTGGGAAGACATGAAGCGAACTGCGAGAGCTCGAACTTCCTGGAAAAATCTAGTAGACGCCCTATGTTCCACGTAAAAGGAATAACAAGGAAAAAAAAAAACAACAAAATTTAATTTTAATCAGTTAAGATGCGCCATTTCCGTTGGCCTGTTGCACCCTTTTTTTTGGTACGATCCAGATAGGTGTAGAGTAGGGAGGATTACTATGCCTTATGATACCCTGTTTAAGCATTTCGTCTATTTGTTTATTAACTTCCTGACCATGTATTATGGGGTATCGATACAATTTTGTAAAAATTGGAATTTCATCAATAGTATTTATTGAATACTTACTTTCGGAAGTGAAGGAATAGGAAAGGTCATCTCCTTCATGATAAAAGGATTTATTATATTTAGTAAGAACTTTCATAAGCACATCTAATAGTTTTCTCATCAAGAAATATTTCATTTTGAAAGGCTTCTAAGTATTTTAGTGGCACTGGTACAGGATATTCCAGTTCTTCATGTTCTCTGAAGAAAAGTGGAATTTCGTTACCTGAATTCACTTTAAGAACCTGAATTCACTTTTTGTTTGGTAATCAATTTGAGCTTGTAACGGTAATAAGATATTATTTCATATTAACCCATCAAATTTAACATGGAAGTTTAGTTCCGAAAATTTAATTTGACTATTTGAGTCAAATTCAAAAAAAGGGATCAATAGTTATGAAATGATTACATGATGTAGTGTATGTAGTGTACTTTTAATTTTAATAAGTGGAATTGTAGTACGATATTTTGGATTACAAATTCTTGGATTCATCAAACTCATTGACGCTCCAGAATCTATTATGAATTTTAACGTATTAATCCTAGTATTAGTAGACGAATCTTAATCCATTGTTTCTGGTTTAGGTTGATTATTTGTTTGAGTATTTTGACGGATATTATATGATCTATTAGTTTGGAAATTTTTTTTTGTTTTTGGTTGTTACTGCTATTATTATACCTCTGTTGGCCATTATAATTATTTACATGCTTAAAGTTTGGATTAGTTTTGTTAAAATTTTAATCATCTTTTTTTGGATTTGACTTATTATGAAATTCGGTTTTAGGATTGGAGTTTTTATTATAATAATCTTTTCTTTCTTTCTTGTTATTTGGAGGATTGTTATTTTAGTAATTTTTATTTCTAAATGGGTTAAAGTGTGCATAATTACTTTCGTATAAGATATCCATTGCATCTTTTGAACGCATTGGTTCAGGCAGTTTTTCTTTAAAAAAATTCAATCCTGTTTGAATTTAGGTGGAGCATTTGTTGTAAAATGAGCATAGAGCTCTACTTTTATTTTGTTATTTAATCTTCTTAAAAATTTTTTTATCTATTTAAACAGATCGATACTATCTGTTGTGAATTGAACATGCCTTAATTCATCGAATATTTGTAACACGGAATTTTTTAATCACCGAAATTATTTAATAGAACAGATTTCATTTCAGACAAAGAAGCAACATTGTTATTTATTTCTATTATTTCTCTAGCTTTTCCTATCAATTTACTTTTAATTTTATTCAATAATATTTTCTGACTAGCTTCATCATATCTTAATATTAATGGTACAATATTTTCTACTAATTCAACAAAATTAAATAAATGCTCACCCTTTCAGTTGAAATCTGGTAAACTGCTGATGTACTTAAGTAGATCTAAAGATAATGTAAATGAAGGTGTGGCTGTAGCTTGAGTTGAACTGATGGTGTAGCCATTATGAATATTATGATTCTGTTAACAATTTATTTTATTCCGATAAAAAATTTTACAAACGAGACCAACCAATAAAGATTTAATTAAATATTTATTACTTTTCGTAATTTAAGGATTTCACTTCTTGCTATTATACAACTCAAATTATTTGGCAAACATCCGTTTTTAATTAGAGTTTTTATTATTTATTAAATCAGTTTGTGAATTCACTGTGATTTGTACTCTATTTTGTTTAAAAAATTCAAAATTCCGAGTATATACGTTTTCCATAGAAATTACAAATAGTTATTTATTATTTTGTTATTAAGTATTTCACTATTTATTATTAAAGTTGGACTTTAATTAATGTTTTTTTTTCTCTAATTATTTTTTTTATTTCAACGTTTTTCTTTTATCACTGGATCTCTTCTTTTTAGATCCTACCGACTGCGCCAGTTTAGTTACTTCAAAAAACGTTTTTGTTCATAAAAAAATAATAATTATTAATAAACTTTATTTAGAATAGTTGAACTTAAAATATTATAAAATTACAACTTAGATTTTGAACTTAACTTTGTAACTCATTGATATAGAGTAAATTTTTGGGTAGCAATTCAATATTCTAAATAGCTCGAACTTCATAGAATAACAATTTGTGTATTAAGCGACATACACGGTTTTTATAATTCTTTGTTTTTTTTATTTGTCTAACTGTGGGTACGATTACAAATATGCTTAAAATGCTTATTAATTGGAATTTTTTTTATAAAATTAATTAGAAAAATAAATATTAAAATTAAATAATTTTAGCTTTAGATTTGACAAAAAAATAATAATATTAGATTACAATAAATATTTAATGCTTTTAGAGCTTGTTATGGGAAAAATGGTTTTGGTGCGGACGTAACAATATATATTCTAAATTTAGTCAGGCTATTGACTACATTTCCTATTCTATGAATTCATCTGATGAAATCATGGTATGTGGTGAGTTTAATCTTTCAGATTTAACCTGCTCACCACACAATGAAGAATGTTTTCTAACTCCTGTCTATTTAACAAATGCTTCTGTATATACTCTTGTTGATGGACTTATTCAAATAATCTTCAGCAAGTATCATATACAAAAAATATTTATGATGTTCAGTTTGATCTTTTTTTTACTTCAGATTGGATGAAATTAACAATGTTACACCTTTAGTAAATATTGACAATTTCCATCTACTAGTTTAGTTTTTCTTATTGTTTCAATAGCCCTATTGATTCGTCTTTTAGTATATCTTATAGATATAATTTCCTAAAAACAGACTTTTGTGCATTAAACAATTACTTAGTATCTATTGATTTCGATACTTTACTTTTATGTTGTGATATTGACGATGTTGTAAATAAATTTTATGAAATCCTATTACATGGTTTTAACATGTATGTACATCAGTAACGTGACAAAGGTTTTAGTTCAAGGCCGGCTTGGTATAATCACGACTTAAAACAGCTTAGAAACAAAAAAATAGGGCTTGAAAAAATATTTCAAATTAAAAACGAGTGAATTATATCTTGAATTCGTTAATTTCCATAATACGTTTAAGATTCTGTTGGATAGCAATTATAATAACCATCTAATTAATATGGCTGTTCGAATTAAAACTAATCTTGAATCTTTTTGGAAGTTTGTTAATTCTAAAAGAAAATCAGATCGATTTCCAAATTTCATGACATTTCAAGAAAAATTTGCAAAGGATCCGATACTTATTTCAAAATACTTTAAGGATTTCTCCTCTAGTTAATACTCTGATACTCCTTTTATAGTTGATGAATCAAATTTTGAATATTAGTTATCCGGAGATGCCCTTTATTATCACTCATAGTTATCCGGAGTTGCCCTTATCATCACTCAAATTCTCAGTTCAACAGGTTTAAAAATACATGGAAAAACTGAGTTTACAACTACATTTCCAGGTCCAGATAATGTACCTGAATCCATTCTTAAGAACTGTGCAAATTCTTTAGCATCTCTACTGAGAATTCTATTTAATAAATCTTTCAATAGTGGGCAATTTCCAGAATTTTGGAAAACATCGATTATTAGACCTGTCCACAGAAAGGATTCAAAAATTGATACTACCAATTATAGACATATTGCTAAACTATCTAGCATTTCTAAGTTATTTACGCTAATGATTTATGATTCGATCTATAGTTACTGTTGAGGACTATTAGTACCTAATCAACACGGTTTCATGAAAAATAGATCCGCTGTAACCAACTTAGTTGAATCATGTTCTTCCTTCCTCAATAATATGGAGGCTGGGTATCAGACTGATGTCATCTATACTGATTTAAGTAAAGCTTTCGATCTGCTACCTCATAGTCTAATAAGTTTTAAACTACAAAAATTAGGTTTTCGTGATTTTTTTATTTAAGTAGATAAATTCATATCTGGTAAATAGAAAATATTGTGTTAAAGTTAGATCTGAAATTTCAGAATCCTATTATGCCAATTCTGGTGTCCCACAGGGTAGTGATTTAGGTCCATTTATTTTCATTTTCTCAATTAATGACGTTACTTCTGTTATCAAGTATAGTAAATTGGGAATTTACGCAGATGATATAAAAATCCATACTAAGATAAGTTCCTTCAATGATGCTATTACACTACAAAAGGACCTAGACTCTTTAAAAGCTGGTGTAATATTAATAATTTATCATTAAATATTGATAAGTGTGCAATAATTAGTTACACTCGTCGCAAAACACCAGTGATTTAAAATTATACTTTTGATAATGTTATTATCAATAGAGTTAATCACTCCAAAGATCTAGGCGTGCATTTCGGTAGCAAATTGACTTTTCAAATGCAATAAAAATATATTAAATTAAATATATATATAATTAATTTTTACAATTCGTGTGGGATTTCAACATACTATACCCAAACACACTTTACACAGTGGCCGTGGACCGGAACCCCCGTACCAAATCCCTAAATAGTGTCGGTGCCATCATCGTGCGATAATTTCATACAAAATCATACATTGGCAGTTTAGGGCCCAAGTTGTAAAACTGGTTCAAGGGATCTGGTCTAGCAGTGGATTTTTTTTTGTATATGAGATGAGATTTTTTTTTAAGAGAATGTAATAAAATAGACAAAGCCGTCGGCAAATTGAAAAGCTTGAGAAGGATGATAACGCCTTTTTAACAGGTTTTTTACAGTAATTCAAATTTACTCCACCAGTTTTCTTATAAGGAAACGACGTTGTTAGTTTACCGGTGGGTAAAGGTCTATTAAAGATTTGACAGATTTATTGGGTTGTGAACCCCAAATTTCATGTTTGACAATTAAAGCAGGGAGAAGTATATCCGGCTCTCTTTATAGACCTGTGTTCAACCACCAGCTGAATTAATCCTAAAATAAAAATGAAAATTAGATTAGTTGTGAAGGAGCTAGAAATCTCCCACACTATATTACATTATAAAATAAAATAAGAACGTTATTCTTATTAATATATAATAATTGTAAACATAAAAGTAAAAGAAAATACTTTATATATTACGTAAGGTTAGTTAAATTAAAAATATTGTAAACAAATGTGGAAATATTTATACAAATAATAAATTAATTAAAACACGTGCTATATGCATAAATATATATATGAAATTAGGTGTAAATATATATATGTATATGCAATTTAAGGGTAAATAACTTTATAATAAATAATAATAATATATTGAATATTTCCACATATGTATATAAATAGGAAAATAACCATTAGCCATAAGAATCAATGTAATTTTAGAGTATAAAAGAAATGGTGTTTTAATAAAGAAATTACTCCAACTTGAAACTTTGTGTTTTAAACTACCTTATCGGCTGATCGCTAAATAGGAAAGAAAGCACCAAAAATCAAAAGTAGAAGTTCACTGAAGCAACTGAGGCTCAAGCTACGTTGTACACATTCGGCCAACGGCTATTGTTTTCAGTGTAACTTCGTGAAGTCTGTTTAGGTGAAAATAAATACGAGCAGACTTTACATGGCGATCCTGCCAGGAGCTGCTAAATTGACGGAGTTATTGAAAGATCCAAGCGCTGATCAAAGGCCAATAAGAATCGAGGAATACCGACAACGACAGAGGAAAAATCAACACAAGGAGAGTCAACCAGCGGCAAACCCAACGAAAATAAAGAAACGAGGAGGAAAGGTTGCCAAAGCACGACAACAAATAGGAGAGTTAAAACGTTTAAAGAAGATGGCCGTCACCAAGGAAGAGAAGCAGTATTTCGAAAACCAGAAAAAGAAGATCCAAGAAGAGGAAAAGCTACGAAAATAAAATCAGACAAAGAAATTCGACGACCTATTTAACCAATGTTTCGATACCGGCGTAAGGTATACCAGCGAAAATTAAAGCAGCAACCATTAATCCATTCATTGTCACCGTTATTAATGGTGATTATAACAAACGACGAATTGGTGTTAATTATCGAAGGATGGAGAACAATCGTATTTCGAAGATACGAAAATTAAAAAAAAAATGTTAATATACATATATATATATATGTTTCTCTTAATACATATATGTATAGTATATTGAAAAACTTAATTAAAAATAAAAAAAAGATTATAAATTTAAATGCATACGTTTTAAAATATAAATGTAAAAATATATATATCGTAATAGAATAACCAAAACTATAAATAAATATATGTAAAAATTTTAAATACATTAAAAAAAAAATATTGTACTAAAAAAAATAAATAAATAAAAAAAAAATATATATATATATATCAAATATGAATAAAACTCAATAAATGAATATTTATGAAAAAAAAATTTTTTAGACATTGAAATTATTAAATATATACAAATATATGATACAAAAGTCATAAAAGTTTATTAAGGCAGTAACACAACCTAGCAGCAAAAAAAACATCGGCAGCAGCAGCGGCGGCGGCAGCAGCAGCGGCGGCGGCAGCAGCAGCGGCGGCGGCAGCAACAGCCAAAAAAGTTTGAAAACAGAACGTAGCAGCAAACAGTAGGCAGCAGCAGCAGCAAATCTGACAAATAATTTGTATTGAAAATAATAATTTTTAGTATGCTTTGTCAAAATTATTTATTTGCTTTTTTTATATATATATATATATATAAAGTATATAAAAATATATATATATTTAAAAAATTTCTTTTAATATTGTTTATTAATATTGTTTATATACCAAAATGGGGCAAAAGACCTCAAAACAAGAAGAGGTATTTATAAACAATAATGCAGGTACAAGTACTAACAACAACACAAAAAATGAGCTCAGAATATACTCTGACTTACAATTAATTATTATTATTGTTGTAATAGTTGTAGCATTATATTTTGTATGGACAAATGTCAAAGAATACCTTGATAAGAAAAGAAAGAGACAAATTAATCTCCCTACCATTTCCACAATTTAAAAAAAGAATTATTATAATTATACTAAGTAAAGTAAAATTTATGAGAAAATATTAAGTAAAGTAAAATTTAAGAAAATTTAAAAAAGCAAAGTAAACGTATATAATATCTTAATAACATATTAGTAATTGGAAAAATAAAGAGAATTTTGTAATTAGAAGAAAAATTTATTATGTATATGTATAGCTATAATAAGAATAAGAATATTGTAATTGTAGAGAAAAGAAAAAGAAAAAAAATTTTTTGTGCCTATATTAAAATATTATATAAAAAAAATAACATGTTTTAAATAAAGAGAAAATAAAAAATATATTTTATGTTTAAAATTTTAAGTAAGGGAGAAAGAGAAACTTATATTAAATATTTATGTCCAAAATCTTTAAGTAGAAAAAAAAAAGAGAAACTTGTCTTAAATATTTTATGTTTAAAATTGTTTTTAAGAGAAACATATATATATATGTATATTAATTTTTTATAGTAAACTTTATAATCATTTTAAGCTATATTTTCGTTTTATTATTTTATTTAACGTGTAAAATTATGTTGTTGGATTTATAAAAATTATTTTCTTTTTGTATGTACCCACACTTTAAATTTAGAATATATTTTAATTATATAGAGAGAAAGAAAAAAAAATTATGGAAAATTAGCATTAGTATATATAGAATGATAAATATATTAGAATTAGAAATAAACAATTTGGAAAAATTGATTAAAAATTTAAAAAAAAACACCGAATAGAGAGTATACGTTGCAATACATACTACAAAAATTAGCGTATGTTGGAAAAGTAAAGGAATCCTGTAGCAATAGTTGGCGAGAATTATATGAGGAAGACAAGGATTTAGCACTTGTTTATAAAGAAAAATTTGAAAGAGTCTATGTAGCTGTAACGGATATTCTAGATAAAAAGTCTAAGGAATATTTAGACAAAACTATTACTGAAAATAGTGAAGAAGAAGAAGAAAGCGATACAGAGAATACTGATATAAAAGGAGAAATAAAAATGGCGAGTTTTGATTTCAATGTAGCACAAAAGCTACCATCGTTAATAATTGAAAGAGATGATACCAGAGAAGAAAAAATAAGAGATTTTTTGAATGGTATATAATTTTACCATGACTTATTAAAAACGGAAGACAAACCAATTTTGGAAATTTTTTTGATTAAGTGCAAAATTCAATGGAAGGCACTAACTGAACTGGGAACTATACTACTACAGATTGCGCCGAATTAAAAAAGCAAATAAAATTTTGCGCCGAATTAAAAAAGCAAAATCAAAATGTGGATGCAAATACTCCATAGAAATAACACAAACTAAGTTAGGCAATACACGCCAAGGAAATAGACCGATGCGGGAATTTATAACCGACATCGAAAGTCTAATATTTTAAAAAGGGGAGTAAGCGAACGATACAAAATTATATTGGACAGTGCTAGGCATACCGATTTCGATACTGCCATAAAGCATTTATTGGAATTTGATCCAGGTACGGAAAGGAATTCGGAAGTTGTGAGATAAGTAGACAACAACAGGAACCGAAATTCCCACCAATACAATAACAATAACCGGAATTATAATAATTACCAAAATAATAATTATAACAATAATAATAATAGACGACATTATAATAATGGCCAAAATCAAAATATTAGAAGGCC
The DNA here is from genome assembly GCA_949752835.1 of Empis stercorea. Classification (NCBI taxonomy): domain Eukaryota; kingdom Metazoa; phylum Arthropoda; class Insecta; order Diptera; family Empididae; genus Empis; species Empis stercorea. The sequence continues at coordinate 42,038,165 of OX457085.1, forward strand.
ACATAATAATTTTAATAATAATGGAAATTCTAATAATAACAATTATAATAATAATAATTATAATAGAAATAATAATGGGAAAAGAAATGCCAATACCAACCGGAATTTTAAAGGAAACCGGAATAGAAATTATAATAATAATTCACAAAATTACAGGCCAAATTATAATAATAATAGAACACCCAATACGGACAACTCTAGAGTGCTAGCGATAACCGGAACGGGAAACGAACAGCCCCCCGAAGGGGAAGCCAACCAACCGGTAGGGGAATATACGAATTAGGCAATATAAGGAAATTATTTTTACAGCAGGTATGACAAACGGACTTTATGTAAGTAAAAACAGATAACATAACTACAACATTTTTAGTAGACACAGGAGCATATATATGCACTATTAAGGACAAATGTAGGGGTAAAAACATTTTACAAAGGGATAAAATAACAACAATTCAAGGAATTTCAGCACATTTAGAGACATTAGGAACTTTTACTAACCAATTAAATTTTAAATCAGTAAATGTTAAATATGATTTTCACATAATTTCTGATCATTTTCCCGTACCAGTAGATGGTATTTTGGGAGCAAATTTCTTAAAGGACTTTCAAGCTAAAATAAATTTAGAAAATTGTTATCTCGAATTTACAATAGAGAATAAAAAGGTAGTTTTACCTATACTAAATAAAGAAAATATAAATACAATCAAGCTTTCACCATGATGGGAATCTACATATTGGTTAGTTACAAACGGAATTATGTGAGGGGGGTTTCATGGCTATATCCATACCCATAAATGGTAAAATACCAATAAAAATTTTAAATACACGAGAAAAAGAAGTAAAATTAAAATGGATTGAACCCGAATCCTTTAGTATAAACGAACATTATATATTAAATTACGAACTATCGAAAGAAGCGTATATTACACGAATAGACAAACTTTTAAAAGAAATTAATTATGAAACATTAAATATTGAGGAAAAGAAATGTATACAGACAATCTGTACAAAATTTAACGACATTTTTCATTTAGACAGAGATGAACTGACAGTGACAAATATTGGGACAGTAAATATTAAAATAAAAGAAGAAATTGCACCAAAGTATACTAAACCATATAGAATACCGCATACATAAAAACAAAATATACAAGAAGAAATAGACAAAATGTTAAAAAATAAAATAGCTGAACAATCAGTTTCGGCTTGGAATTCAACTGTACTAATTGTACCAAAGAAAAAAGATCCTGTAACAGGATTACAGAAATTTCGAATGGTCATTGACTATCGGAAAGTTAACGATATTATAGAATATGCTAAATTTCCACTACCAAATATCACAGATATATATGATATGGTAGGTGGTGCAACATATTTTTCGACGATAGATCTTAGTCAGGGATATTACCAAATGGAACAAGACAAAGACAGTAGACCGTGTACCGCATTTTCGACTGAAAACGGACATTTTCAATTAACACGTTTGCCAATGGGTTTGAAAATTTCACCCAGTGCATTTTCACGAATGGTGTCAGTAGCAATGTCAGGTTTAACATATTCAAGATGTTTTGTATATTTAGACGATTTGATAATTTTGGGAAATAGTTTAGAATCGCAAAATAAAATAATCAAATTTTGTTGTTATGTTAGCTGAAGATAAGTCCGGAGGAGAAGTGTTCGGAAGCTGAGAGCGTTGGGCGCCAGGTCTGAGTGACCTAGCCACAATCACTAAAATGGAACGAGACCAAGAATTAATTTTTAAAAAAAAAAAACTACTTCTCTTTTAGGTACTCTCAGCCTCCAGGATCATTGGGATTTCCTCCTTGTTGCCGGCTTAGCAAAGTCTTTGGGGCGTGGGTCGACCAATGATCCTACTAATCACCATATTGTCGGACTAGGTAACTCTTCAATCCAAAACAATTGTTACATAATAACAATGGAATTGGATCGAAGAGCCACGGGGAAAAGGAACATTCTGACTACGCTGGCTCACCAATAATACCTCCTAGCCAGCCATGATCACTAAAGCACACAATAACAAAAAAAATCCTCAGGAAAACAGCAAAAAAATCTCGATACACAAAAAAAAATTCCACCCAACGATGTCCACAGGAAGAAGAAAAAAAATGGCACTAAATAAGAAAATAAATAAATAATTACACAAAAACCAATATTTCCATTTATAAATTTAACCCAAAATTTTATTTGTTTTTATAATATAAAAAAAAATTCTTTTTAAATTAATTAAATTTTGCTAACAAATAAGAGACAATTAATAGCGGTTTCATTAATTGGTTGGTTTTTTTTTTGTTGAACTGTCACTGTCTGATTGATATATATATATATATGTATAATTGATATATTTAGGGCACTGCATTGAAAAAAAAAATACTAACAAAATTACAAATTCAACATACCTTTTGAAATTTTACCAGCGGTTACGTGGCTGCCCCGACATGTCTGGACCATACACGAACCCTGAAAACGCGACTATAATTCTTCAATAGTAATTATATATATATATATATATATATATATTAATATATTTGATACAAAAACCATTAATTACAAATTTAATAAATGACAACTACGCTACACAATTTTTAATACAAAAAAATCCAAAACTTTAATTTGACCCAAAAAAATTAATAATGACAAAAAAAAACACAGGAATTCCCACGATGACCGCTTCCAGACAGGACTGCTGACGATGACAAAACTCGACTACTCTGGAACCAGGACTCGACGCAGGAACACAGGACACAACAAAACAGGAACAATTAACAACGACGACGATTATGCGCGCGCGCTGGACACTTATAATTCTTTTTAGCCGGTACAAACTATTACCTTATAATTCTTTTTTTTTTCTTCTTCTTTAACCAAATTTTTTTTTTCACTTAAGATACCAAATTTTTTTCTCGGTTTTTTTTTTTCGGAACACACTTAGTGTTTTCAAATTTAAAAATTTTCTTCTTTTCTTAATTTTTTTTTTCTCATAAATCGGTTTTTTTTTGTCTTGTAATTTTAAATTTTCAAATACAACTCCTTTCACATAAACCCCTTTTTTCACAATCGTTTAATTTGGGGGGTTTTTTTTTTCTTAATTCATCATCACTGACGTAATTCAAAAAAAAAATCTTAATTTTCTTCTTCAAAAAAAATACTTTTCTTAATTTTAATTTAAGAAAAAAAAAATTATTACAAAAAAAAACCCGATACAAAATAAAATAAATAACAAAACTGTGTCCAGCGCGACCGTCGAAACATGAATCCCCCGAATCTTGACTTTTTCCGACACATCATCCCATTTTTTTCTGCCCTTCATTCGACCCCAGGTCAAATGAAGAGCATCTATTGTATTGGGTCGGAAAAAGTCAACTCACCACCACCACAGCGACATCTGGTACTAAATAAATAGACACTTAACGAAACAACACCAACATACAGAAATAAAAATATTCGACAATTTAAGTTGACATGACATAAACAAAAAAAATAACAAACCCAGCATGGCCGGCGATATTTGGCAGGTAAATCATTGTTGTTTATTATTTTTCTTTATAATTATATTTTAATTTACTTTTATGTTTTTAGGTGTGTTTGTAAAAATAAATTTGGGGTGTCACAAGGATGACTTAGGGATGTAAATTTAAAAATTCATCCTGGTAAATGTAGTTTTCTGAGAAAAAAGTACTATATTTAGGCCACATTATTTCGGAGAAAGGCATTTTGCCTGATCCATCAAAATCAAACGCAATTAAACATTTTCCACAACCAAGCAATGCAGACGAAGTTCGGAGATTTGTTGCATTTGCAAATTATTATAGAAAATTTATTCCAAATTTCGCTTCAATAACCATTCCACTAAATAAATTATTAAAAAAAGATGCTAAATTTAATTTTACTAAAGATTGTATAGAAGCTTATAGAAATATAGTAATTTTAATAAGTCTAAAAATTTTACAATTTCCAAATTCAGACGAAGAATTTATTTTGCGAACTGACGCATCAGGGTTTGGTCTAGGAGCAGTACTTTCTAATAACGATGATAGACCAATAGCATATGCTAGTAAAACTTTAAAAAGCTGCCAATTTGGAAGAGTGCTTCATATACCCTTTTGATCTACCTAGGATTTAGTGAAAACGAAGAATTAAATAAAAATTATGATTTTACAAAACTCCCAATGTTGTACAATTTAAAATTACAAGCAAGTTTTTATAAATAAGTACTCGAATTTGTAATACTATATTTATACTAAATACTCGAAATGTAATATACATATGTTTTTATTCTATAAATTTCGAAATTTTTGCCCCTGTAAAATGAAGAGGGTTGACGGTACGTGTCTCAATTTTGTAAACAAGGTGTAGGTGTGTATTTTTAAGAAAATGATTTCTCATTTTTTCAATCCAGTCCCCCGCCGAGTTGTTGCAGCATGTTTAATAGATATACCCCCTCACCCATATGAAAAGGGAAACGGGTGAAAATTTTGAATGATTTCGAAAGACACCAACCTATTATACCTAACTTACAAGATATAGGACCCTATCTGAAATGCGGCTTATTTTATAGTCATTTTAAGTTCCAAATATTCAATTTTCATAAACTATATAATAAATTTTGAAATGTAACATTTCTAAGTGATGTAGCTTAGAGGGGGTTGCAGGTAGGGAAATAAATTTTTGGCACAAGTTGTAAGATAGTATTTTTAAGAAAATAATTTCTCATTTTTTCAATCCAGTCCCCCGCTGAGGTGCGGCAGCCTCTTTCATAAAATTACCCCCTCACCCATAATAAAAGGGAAAGAAGTAAATTTTTTGAATGGTTTCGAAAGATACCATCCATTATACCAAACATACAAGATATAAGACCCTATCTGAAATGCGGCTTATTTTATAGTCATTTTAAATACCAAAAATTCAATTTTAGTAGTCCCATAAAAATTCTTTCACCTGTAAAATCCAGGGGGGTAAAGGTACGAAGCTGATGTTTATGCAGAATGTGTAACATAGTATATTTAAGAACATGGTTTCTCATTTTTTCAATTAATTTCCCCGCTCAAGGTATGTAGCTTATTTCATACATAAGCCCCCTCACCCACTTAAAGAAGGTGGGGGGTAAATTTTTTATATGCTGCATCTATGTTAGAAGTAACAATGTTTTATATAAAATCAAACCGGTTTTATAGGCATTTCAAAGTTCAAATTTTTGTTTCAATATTACTATAAAATAGGGGGGCGAGGACCTAGGGCTCCAAATTTTTACAATCTTCCTTATATGGCATCTATACATATATCTGTGAAACAATGACTATATGACAGGATCCGACTATATTTAGGGGTATTTTTTTGAAGTGCACAAAATTGTGCATTTTCAACGCTCCGCTAGGGGGGGGGTTGCAGGGAAACGATTCAAAAAAGGATACCATACACATAAATTTCCATCCTTACTTTATATATGTTGCAATTTTTGTACAAATCGCACGAGTGCTTATACTATTTCTAAGCGTTTAAAAAAGTGTATTTTTACTTTGCGTACGGCGTACGGCGGACACGGATTTTTTTTTTGCTGATTCTGATTCCCTGACATCTAAAACGTCCAGAAAAATCAAAATCTCGAAAAAACAAATTTAGACCGCGCCACAAAGCTTCATATATTTTCAATATATGAAGCAACATATATTTTCAATATATGAAGCAATAATGCTGAGAAAAATTATAGTACAATAGAAAAAGAATTATTAGCCATAGTATGGGCTATTAAACATTATCGACCATATCTTTTCGGAAGACGATTTAAAATTTTAACTGATCATAGACCATTAGTCTATTTATTTTCATTAAAAGAACCTTCATCTAGATTAACTAAATTTAGACTTTTACTGGAAGAATATAATTTTTATGTAGAATATTCACCATCAGGAATAGAAAATTGCACAGCAGATGCATTAAGTAGAGTAAAAATTACATCTGACGATCTAAAAATTTTAGTTATAGCAGTAACGACTAGATCGAAAACAAAAACAAATGTCGAACAAATTGACACACCAAAAGAAACGGATAAACAAATTATAAAAGAATTATTACAACCCACACCAGAAGGGTTAAAACTAGTTGAGTTAATAATAGTAGATAGTTTTGATGAAGAAATAAGTAAATTAAAAAATCAACAGGATATTATATTGGGTCCAAATAAAATATTAGCTTACATTCCAAAATGTAAGAAAATCACTGGTCCATTAAAATTGAAAAAAATATATATTACGAAGGGAGAGTTATTAAAATGATCAGACTGCCGTCGACAAAATAATATTAATAATACTTATAAAGAAAAGATTGAATGAAATATTTAAAAATACTAATCGTGCAATGAGGCCATGCGAAATAAGACCATTATAGCTTTATTTCACATTTGAATGTGAAATAAATCCATATGACGTATTTTTACGCGGATGGCTTTATTTCACATTCAAATGTGAAATAAAGCCATATCTTTTCTAACAAAAATTAGCAATAAAATAAGGCCATATAGTATAAAGTAATTTCTATTAAATTTTGAGTTTAAATTTGAATGCAATTGAATTAAAAATTAATAAAATAATAATATATAACATTTTTTTAATATTAACAATAGAAGTAATATTAACAATAATTATTATATCAGTTTGTAATATTGAAGTATATATCAGTTTTAGTCTATATCGAATTGAATTATATATCGGTTTAGTGCGTGAAATTAAAATATTAAATTAAAAATGAGTGATTGTGAAGCAAATAATATATTAAAATATGAATTAATTACTGGATTAAGAAGTAAAAAAGTAAAAACAACTTATTCAATGGCTACCGGCGCGGGCCAGAAACTAACGAAACGAGGTGCGCGCCGCGCCGCGCATTGGACGAGTTGTTTATAGTTTTTTTTAAATTAATTAATACCTACATAATTTTACTTTTAGATATTTCCATTTATTTACATTTTAATGTCATATCCTGCAAATCGGAGTTTATTTATATACACGCTTTACAATTTATTAAAGCAAATTTATTTGATTTAAAGCCAACAACAATTCAAACTGACTTTGAATCAGCATTAAGAAATGGAGTCAAAAGTTTTTATCCTCAGGTAATTATGAAACCATGTTGGTTTCATTATACTCAAGCATTGAGACGTAATGCATATAAACTGGCAAATTTCAAAAGATATTTAATTTCGAAAAATTCTTATTTCTACCGATTTTAAAGCCAAATGATTTAGTTGCAGCTTTTGTAATGTTAAAGAAAAAAGCACTAAGCTCGATCTTTGCCATTCATAAAGATGCTGAGAGTTTTTTTCAACCATTTATAAAATATTTCGAACGACAATGGATTAGAAAAGTTAGTTAATTATATTTTTACATTAATGCTTTATATAACAACATTTAATTATAGGAAGGTGCAGATAATATATCTGTTTTTAAACAAAAAACAAGAACTACGAGCGCAGTTGAAGCATATAACGGCCAGCTAGCATCGAAATTATCAAAAAATGGTAATTTTTCAAACTTTTAGACACCATTTTGGATCAAGATTTTGCTAAATCATCTGACATGATGAAATCCATAAATGGACAATTATCACTTTACCAGCACCCTAGAAAAAGCAGATTAAATCGGGATGATAACATCATATCGTAAGAAAATTATTTTGAGAATTGAGAAATAAAGCCATTATGGCTTTATTTCACATTTGAATGTGAAATAAAGCTATCCGCGTAAAAATACGTCATATGGCTTTATTTGTGAAATGTGAAATAAAACCATAATGGCCTTGTTTCGTATGGCCTTATTGCATGTCGCCTAATGCACATAATGAAGGAATTGATAAGGCTTACTGACCCAGGGATGAAAAAACTATTACTTAACGATTATCATATATTACCAACTAGTGGACACGCAGGAATAAAACGTATGATTAAAAATATAAAATGCAAATATTTCTGGATAGGAATGCAGGAAGATATCACAACATTTGTAAAACATTGCGAATCTTGTCAAAGAAAATACATATAATAAGTAGAAAAGACAACCAATGATTATAACATCAATAAGTGAAACAAGTTTTAAGAGAATTTTCGTAGATCTTGTAGGCCCATTAGATGAATCAACAGAGGGTTATAAATATATTTTAACAATACAAGATGAATAAACGAAATTTATAGAAAATATACCTCTTAGAAACAAAGAAGCTAATACTGTAGCAAAAGGACTCGTAGAACACTTCATATTAAAATATGGTGTTCCAAAGCAAATAGTTTCCGATCAAGGAACGCAATTTATGGGTCATATTTTTAAGGACATGTGTAAAATATTAAAAATAGAACAACTGTTCTCTACAGCATATCATCATGAAAGTATAGGAGCTTTAGAAAATTCACATAAGGTACTAGGAGCGTATCTCAGGACATACGTAACTGAAAACCATACAGATTGGGATAAATGGTTGCCATACTACACATTCTGTTATAATATGTCAGTACATTCAGAAACAGAATATACACCATACGAATTAATATACGGAAAGATATGTCAACTACCTTCAAGCTTATTAAGAAATGTACAGCCAGTGTACAATTATGAAGATTTTATAATAGATTTGAAAAATAAATTACAAATAGCACATAGAGATGCTAGTGAAACATTACTTAAAAGGATACAGGATAGAAAAACTAGGTATGATAAAGATTTTAGAGTTAAAGATAGTAACTAGTAAAAAAATTAGATCCAATATACATTGGACCATACGAAGTTATAAGTAGCACAGGAGTTAACTGCGAAATAAAAACGGAAAATAAGAAAATGATAGTACATAAAAATAGATTAAAACCATATTATTTATATCTAGCAATAGTATTAGCAAACTAAAAATTTATTAAGGGGGAAGGGGACGCCTGGAAACCTATATATATATATATTTAAAATAAATTAATAAGTAGCATAGACTAGACCATTTAATACTAATAATAAATAGATAATAAATATAGTTAAGATTTGCTAAATAAATTTTTGGTAAATTTTCTTAAACTTATTGATAATAAATACAATAGTAAATAATATAAAACAAAGGATAAATAAGGTAGTAAAACAAAATAATTTAACAATGAAATAATTCAATAAAATTTTTGAAAAAAAAAGAAAAAAAGTTGAATTGTAAAATTATAAAAAGAATTTGTATCTAGGAGACAGTTTGAAAGAAGGAACCTTTTTACCATAAGATTCCTCCTTTTCCGCTGGGAAGGGTGTTGTGAAGGAGCTAGAAACATAAAAGTAAAAGAAAATACTTTATATATTGCGTAAGGTTAGTTAAATTAAAAATATTGTAAACAAATGTGGAAATATTTATATAAATAATAAAGAAATTACTTCAACTTGAAACTTTGTGTTTTAAACTACACTATGGGCTAATCGCTAAATAGGAAAGAAAGCACCAAAAATCAAAAGTAAAAGTTCACTGAAGCAACTGAGGCTCACGCTACGTTGTACACATTCGGCCAACGGCTATTATTTTCAGTGTAACTTCGTGAAGTCTGTTTAGGTGAAAATAAATACGGACAGACTTTAAATAGTAATATTGATTATTATAAGAAATAAATTTACCTTTCTCGAATTGATGAAATCTTTCCAGGTTGACCTAAAAAATAAAAAATAAAAAAAAAAAAATTTATTAAATTATATATTATTGGTAGTTTTACTTACAATAAAATGTCCAATAAATCTGAAAATATGTAAAAAAGTAAGTATTGAATATTTGTTTATATTTGGTATGGAGAAAAAAGCAATAACAACAATACATGAAATTTATATAGCCTTTTTAATCATTTATTGCTGCTTTTTTCACCTGAAAAATAGTACAAATATATAAAAACTTACCTGAATAATTGATTCAACAGCAATTGGTATTGGATCCAATCCTATTGGATTATTGGATAAATTCCAGAGAATCATTTATCCAATACGTTATAACCTGAAATGATAAGGCAAATTTAGTTTTGTCATCGAAATAAAACATAGAAATCCATAACCCAATTACATTATTTGATTTGATTCAAGGATTGATTAATAATAATAATAAATACATTACCTTGATATTTTTAAATGATTTAACATTAAAATGCCGGCATTTCATCTGTCAAACCGAAAAACTATATATAAATATAATACGAAACTTCTAATTGTGTGACATGACAAGCCATGAACACTGTTAAAAAAGTTTTCGCGATTTTAACAAAAATATTTGAAAACGCGTAAAAAGCTCGAAATTGAGCGTTGAAAGTTAAATTAGAAACTTGTTTGAGTGGGAGTGAGATAATAAGAGAAAAGGGGAAAACTATAGAAAATTCGAGTAAGTGTGGCCCGCAACGAATTTAACGGGTGTACACACGAATTTTTGTGCTTAAGTTAAGGGTGAGTGAATTATGGAAATTGCTCAGAAAATTATGGCGTATATAATTTACAATTTTTTGGAAAAATTTACATTAATAAATGTATATTATAACCTAAAAAATGGAAATCATATATAAATTAGAGAAAAAAATATTATATGCAATTAACGCGTAACTATTATAAAAAAGCAAAAGGGGAAATTTTAATTATGGTCATTTTATATAATTTTAAAGATATTTAAAGGCGGGAAAAATTACATAGCCCTGACATAATTTGCAGGATTTTGAGCGATGCGCAGAATTGTGGTCCTCTTTCATATTTCAAGCGTCAGTAAGATAATAATAAGGAACAATTTCGTGAGTAATCTAATAAATTTATTAACAAAAAATCTGTTTTAGGAATTTAATCATTAAAAATAAGGTCAACAATTACGCATAATTTTTTTCGAAAAGTTGTGACTGTTTTGCGGTGATTTTTAGGGGCATAATAAAAATAATAAATAAAATATAATCTGGCACATAATATAAATTTCGGGAAAATTATAATCCAAATTTAATAAAATAATTTAATAAAGTGAATAATAAAACTTAATGAATTTACTAAAAATTTCAATAATTATATTTATTTTGTTGTTTCGTTAAAATTAACTTTTAAATTATTACAAGAAAAGTTAAATTGCCAAACACGGTCGACATTTTGAATTTAATTAAAATTAAATTTTATTTTTTTTCTGAATTTTAATAATTTTTTTTTGAATATTTGAATTAATTTTATTAATGAATTATAATTTTATTGAATTTATTGTGAATTTGATTATTTAAAACAAATTTAATTTTCGCAATGCATGATACGCGAATTATACGTTACGGTTCTTTATTATTGTGTATATTGTTGTGTGACAACATTTGCATTTATGTCGTCATTGTGTCGATAGCGCATTGTAATAAATAATGAAAACAAAAACAATAAACAAAATACGTCATCGTATTATAAATATTATTGTTTACAAATAATACAAACCATAATGACACACTTAAGTTATTATGTATAAAATGTAGAAAAAGCTGCCAATTTGAAAGAGTGCTTCATATACCCTTTTGATCTACCTAGGATTTAGTGAAAACGAAGAATTAAATAAAAATTATGATTTTTACAAAACTCCCAATGTTGTACAATTTAAAATTACAATCAAGTTTTTATAAATAAGTACTTAACGGTAATACTATATTTGTACTAAATAATTTGTAATACTATATTTGTACTAAATACTCGAAATGTAATATACATATGTTTTTATTCTATAAATTTCGAAATTTTTGCCCCTGTAAAATGAAGAGGGTTGAAGGTGCGTGTCTCAATTTTGTAAACAAGGTGTAGGTGTGTATTTTTAAGAAAATGATTTCTCATTTTTTCAATCCAGTGCCCCGCCGAGGTGTTGCAGCCTGTTTAATAGATATACCCCCTCACCCATATGAAAAGGGAAACGGGTGAAAATTTTGAATGATTTCGAAGGACACCAACCTATTATACCTAACTTACAAGATATAGGACCCTATTTGAAATGCGGCTTATTTTATAGGCATTTTAATTTCTAAATATTCAATTTTCATAAACTATATAATAAATTTTGAAATGTAACATTTCTAAGTGATGTAGCTTAGAGGGGGTTGCAGGTAGGGAAATAAATTTTTGGCACAAGTTGTAAGATAGTATTTTTAAGAAAATAATTTCTCATTTTTTCAATCCAGTCCCGCGCTGAGGTGCTGCAGCCTCTTTCATAAAATTACCCCCTCACCCATAATAAAAGGGAAAGGGGTAAATTTTTTGAATGGTTTCGAAAGATACCAATCTATTATACCAAACCTACAAGATATAAGACCCTATCTGAAATGCGGCTTATTTTATAGTCATTTTAAATACCAAAAATTCAATTTTAGTAGTCCCATAAAAATTCTTTCACCTGTAAAATCCAGGGGGGTAAAGGTACGAGGCTGATTTTTATGCACAATGTGTAACATAGTATATTTAAGAACATAGTCTCTCATTTTTTCAATTAATTTCCCCCTCAAGGTATGTAGCTTATTTCATACATAAGCCCCCTCACCCACTTAAAGAAGGTGAGGGGTAAATTTTTTATATGAAATCGAAATGCACTTACCTGCTGCATCTATGTTAGAAGTAACAATGTTTTATATAAACTCAAACCGGTTTTATAGGCATTTCAAATTTCAAAATTTTTGTTTTAATATTACTATAAAATAGGGGGGCGAGGACTTAGGGCTCCAAATTTTTACAATCTTCTTTATATGGCGTCTATACATATATCTGTGAAACAATGTAAAGATCCGACTATGTATATTTAGGGGTATTTAATTGAAGTGCACAAAATTGTGCATTTTCAACGCTCCGCTAGGGGGGGTTGCAGGGAAACGATTCAAAAAAGGATACCATACACATAAATTTCCATCCTTACTTTATATATGTTGCAATTTTTGTACAAATCGCACGAGTGCTTATACTATTTCTAAGCGTTTAAAAAAGTGTATTTTTACTTTGCGTACGGCGTACGGCGGACACAGATTTTTTTTTTGCTGATTCTGATTCCCTGACATCTAAAACGTCCAGAAAAATCAAAATCTCGAAAAAAAATTTTTCGAAATTTAGACCGCGCCACAAAGCTTCATATATTTTCAATATATGAAGCAACAGAACATATAAATAAAAGATAAATAAACCTAAAGTAAATAAACGAAAGCACATAAGCTTTCCTAATAATAATAATAAAGTATAATTCGTTATCAGCACAATGGGCAATAGCAACATAATTAATGTATGAATTGTTGTTGCACAATTTTACCTTTAATTAATAAGAAATATTAATTAATTATATTTATTGAAATATTCTAATATTGCTGAAGAAGCAATATTAGAGTATATAAACGGCTGAAAATTGGTATTTCGGCGAGTTCGAAATTTGAATTCTTATAAATAACAGTTCAAGCCTACTTTATATGAAAATCCAATCAAAGAATTACTAAGTTCTTAACTAAATAAAACACGTTTTATTAAACAGTTAGTTACAGTTTTAATTATAAAAGTTTGAGCGAAGTTTGAGTTTAACAAGAAGATTATACGAAGGCGATCAGGCCAGGCCAAAAAATAAAGACATTATAGGATCAAAATAAAGGTGTATATAATTTCATATAGGGTCAAACACAACATGGGTGCTGTGACCAATTTTTGGATTAATATCCAAAAAAACGAACAGGGACTACAACGTTTTATTCCTTTTATTTCAGACCCTCTACGTCCATATTGCATGAGGTAGTGTACAAGCTAAAAGCTTCACAACTTGAAATAATAAGGAAAAATAAAGATACTAAATGACAACCAAACAAGCAGAAATAGAAGAGAAAATACGTGAATCACCCACCGCGGGACCAAAACCAAAATCGATAGCGGAATATTTGAAAAGAAAGTCGACGGCAATCAGAGAAGCACCCAAAGAAGTGAAACCAATAAAAAGTAGAGGCGGGGAAGCAGCAAGAAGACGCGGAGAAATAAAAGACCTGCACAGAATCCTTCGACTAGGGTGCAGTAAAATACAGGAAGAAACTTTTAAAGCCAGAATAACAAAATTACGAAAAGAGCAGAAAAAAGAGCAAAAGGAGAAAAAAGAAAAGAAAACATTAGATAAGCTGTTCGAAAGATGTTTTAGAACAGCTGATGAAGTGTTAGGAATAAAATAAGTTTAAATAAGAGAAATAATAATATAAACTTAAAATTGAATTTAATAAAGTAGGGGAAATTATAAGATATAAATAGCGAATAATTTTTTTAAATATTTGAAAAGAGTAATAATAAAAAAAAAATATGAAAATATCAAGTTATCAGAGTCAAATATTTCTCTTAATTATTTTTTCAAATGAAATTGTATTAATATTTTAGAGGGGAAATATAATAATATTTAAAAAATATAATGATTAAAAACCAAATAATAATATAGCAATAAATGATTTAATTAAATTTACTCAAAAACAAAAAGACTTTATTTATTATTTGCGTTGAAATTGACTTTATATTTTGTATTATCTTCTTTTGTATTCGTTTTCTCTCATGAATTTTCTCGCTTTTAAATTTTTCAGTGTTGTCTCTCGCAATAAAATACAATTATTGGTAATTGTGCTATAACCCCATAATAATACCACAGTTTGAAAGAGAAAATTTTTGTCAAGATTTACTTCACATTATATTCTAAATTATATTAATCAAAGGTAGAATAATTTTAAAGTCGCTCACTAAAAAATTTAAAAGGTTTGAGCTTTAAACCAAATAATTCGAGGAAAATTAAAAGAGCCGCGGACATTTTTCATTTTTTTTCTCTCTAGCAAATATAAAAATTATTCTTTAAGCTTGTGCATAAAAAATAATACACAAAAAAAAACAACACATATATGTTATATGCATAATTATTGAGAGATTTTTTTTGTGTTGTATTGGTGTATATATGCGATACAATAAATGGTCGTTTTTGAGCGTACATATGTTTTGTATTGAGAATATATTTTTATTTAAAATAATTTTTGACCATAGGCGTAGAGGAAAGGGGAGTTTTTTTTTTATTCAATAAAAAATTGAATGCGAATTATTTTTATTATTGAATGTTAATGAGTTTTAATAATTGTGGTATTATTTTTACGAAAGTATAGGAATATTCTTAAAATAAAAATAATAATAACAAAATAGTATAGAATTTTGGGTATAATTTGCTGAAAAATCAATTTAATTATTTTTTTTGGGTACCATTTAACACATGGCGCCAACTACTCGCTGACAAAAGAAAATATTAGAGGATTCTACTATTTTACCGGAAAACCTTAATTTTGCGGAATTATCACTGATAAAATCCACACCACAGGGTAATTCAGATAATTTAACAAAAAGAAGACGGTCGGTAGCTTTTGCGCCGGAAAATTCAGACGACACTATATCAAACGAAAGCGGGTCGGAAACGGAAATTAATTTAAATGCTATTAATTTGAGTTTACGTTCAAATAACATTAGGACAAATTCTGAAAATAATAGTAGCGAAAGCGAAGAAGAAGGTGCCGTAGGAGGTATACCAATAGATAATATTAGTCAATTAAAAGAAAGAAACAAAACTTTGATTAATATTAATAAAAAATTTGACAAATTAGAAATGGATACAAATAGACTATGTACGCAGGGAGCAATTCCACGCACCAATAGCGGCTTACAAATACCCAACGGATTATACGAGGATTTAATGCCACCAAACAACGGATCAGGACACAAAAATAATAGGAAATCAACAAATTTTTTAAACAAGGATAATACATACGATTTCGGTATGACAGCTCCAATGAACGCAACAATGCCCCTAGAAAAAACATATAAAACATTTTTTCAGGGCATTCCAACATTTTGCGGAGAAGGAGATCGTATGATACTGGATTTACAAAATTTTGTAGCGCTCGCACATGACGCATACATCAGAACAGATGAATGTGACCGCGCCGCGGTATTACACCAAATAATTCGAGGAAAGAGCCGCGGACATTTTTCGGAAGAGTCGCGGACATTTTTCAGGAAAGGGCAGTGAATAGCTTTAGAGATTTTAAAGCAATTCTGGAAAACGCGTTCATCCCTTACAAGGATTTAACACAATTAAGGCGAGAAATTGAGGAATGTGTGCAAATTCCTGACGAATCTGTCGAAAAATTTGGAGATCGTGTAGAACGGATATTAGGATGCTTCAAAATGGCTGCCCGGCATAAATTTCCTAATGGGTTTCAAGGAATCGTACAGGATGCTGAAGAAACGGCTAGGAAAACATTTATTAGAGGTTTGCGATCAGAGTCCATCAAACATTACATAATTTCCCAAAATTGTGCTAATGTTGAAGAAACCCTTACAAAAGCAATACGATTTGCTAGGGAATCCTTGGAATTGTTGGGACCACAACAAGCGGAAAAATCAATGGAAAAGGCAATGAATGATGAATGAATGATCAATGGAAAAGGCAATGAACCACAAAACAACTTATGGAAATGATAAAAGAACTGAAACTCGGTTCCAATAATAGAGATAATAGAGACAATAATAGATTCTTTAGGCAACAAAATATGCAACAAGCACCGCAACGAATGAGAGTACCGGTAACAGAAGCTAGGCCAGTAAATAACTCTTACGTGCCAAACAATAACAACGGACAAAGAGTAACTTGTTTTAATTGTGGCAGGATGGGCCACTACAGCAAAGATTGTAGGGCACCTCGCAAAACAGGCGCACCACCAGCTAATAACGTACAAAGAGAAAATAAATGGGCACGTATGGAGTGTTATTTATGCAAAAATTCAGGACACATTGCAACTAATTGTCCGTTTAATAAATCAAAAGCACAGGAAGCCACAACTCAACAAAGAATTAACACATTCCGATTAGGACACTGTGAGTGGTGTCAAAGAGAAGGACATACAGAGTTAACATGTCCAGCACGGCAATACTACCAATCGAAGCAAGGAAACGAGCAAGGGATGAGGTAAAATCCCAATTCTCATCCCCAAATAACGAAGGAAAGTGTTTAAAAAACGGTAACCTCCGCTTAGACCCCTTAGTGATTATGCCTTTGGATATTTCTAACACAAAAAAGTCACATTATTGGTAGATACACGGGCTCAAATAAGTTTAATTAAAAAAGAAAAAATAGCTAAGGAGGTACCTATAGATCTTAAGGAAAATATATTAATAAATACAATACATAACCAAAGTGCCACTTTGGGCAAGTGCTTTGGAAAATTTTGGACACCAGAAGAAATGAGATGTGAGTTCCAAGTAGTAGGTAGTAATTGCGACCTTCCTGCGGATGGAATTCTCGGAAACGATTTTTTAGCTGAGAACTGTAACATTTTAGGACCACAAAGGACTTTACATTTTCCCAAAACAAAAGTCAATAAAAATGAATTTTCAATTCGCTTTACGAACCAGAATAATATTGAAGTAAATAGAAAGTTTGAGGAAGTTAAAATGTACAAAACAAAGAGTAACGATAAATTTGAAAATAAAGAAATGAATAGTTTTTATAATAGAAAATTAGAGAGAAATAATGAAGTTAAAATAGAGCAAATTAATAATGATGAAGTAAAAGAAAATATCGCGTTTAAAAAAGGAATTCATTTTGAAATTATGAGAAATAATGATGAAATTAAAAAGGGAAATTTCGAAAAAGGAAAAAAGGATAATAGGATTAACGAAGAGTTTGAAATTGATGGAAACTCAAAACCGGAAAACTCAGGAGCTGACCATAGAGCAGCGGATCTTGAAGTTTTTTCAGGCAACGAGAACAAACCAACGACTGCTCTGCGGATCTTGAAAACTCCCAAGGAAAAGGTGGAAAATCAAAGTTGTAGGAAGTAGCTGTTAAAGAACAGGGAGAGTTATTAAACATAGGGAAAAATTTGGAAAATGGAATATTCTTAGGGAATTGCATCAGCAATGTACGAAATGGGAAAATTGCCGTCCCGGTGGTAAATACAACAAATCAGGAACAAATAGTTCCAAATTTCGAACCAACAGTTCACTAGCTAAATTTTTATAATGTACACCCATTAACAAATTGGGGTAACGATGAGCATAAAACGCAAAATGATCCAGTTTATTATGTAAGATATCTATTCAATCAAGAGAAAACAGACATTATGGGAGTAAAAGAAAGGATTATAAAATTAAAGGACGTCTTATGTACTTCACAGGATCTAAGCATCGCAGAAATAGAAACACTAGAAAAGATATGTGAAGAATGTCACGACATTTTTCACCTAACCGGAGATAAATTAAGCTGTGTTGAAAATATTACGCATTCTATTTCGGTTAAAGCAGATACTAAACCTATAAACAGTCGTCAATATCGTTTACCTGAATGCCATAGGGAAGTAATAAATGAAGAAGTCGGTAAATTATTAACGGAAGATATAATACAGCCTAGTAATAGCCCTTGGAACGCACCATTACTTGTTGTGCCAAAAAAGGCAGGGCCTAACGGAGAAAAAAGGCATCGAGTCGTAATAGATTTTCGACAATTAAACGAAGTAACGATAGGCGACGCCTTTCCACTTCCTCGTATTGAAGAAATTTTGGATCAATTAGGAGGTTCAAAATATTTCACAACCTTGGATCTTGCTAGTGGCTATCACCAAGTACAAATGGAACCTACAGACAGAGAGAAAAGTGCATTTAGTACTGCCTATGGCCATTTCGAGTTCAAGCGAATGCCATTCGGACTAACCGGAGCACCGGCCACATTCCAATGAATGATGAATTGCGTCTTAACGGGACTTCAGGGGTTCAAATGTTTCGTATATCTCGATGACATAGTAATATACGGAAAAAATTTAATAGATCACGATGAAAAATTGCGATGTGTGTTCCAAAGGTTGAGGGAAAATAATCTGAAATTACAACCGGAAAAATGTAAATTTTTAAAAAAAGAAGTAGTATATTTGGGCCATAAAATAACATCAGAAGGAGTGATCCCCGACCCAGAAAAAACCAAATGCGTACAGGAACACCAAGTACCTAGTACTACAAAGGAACTTCAATCATTTTTGGGACTAGTAAACTACTACAGACCTAGTATGCCCAAACTCGCCGACATTGGGGCATCTCTGTATAAAATGGCAACAAAATCCCAAAAATTTAATTGGACTTCGGAACACCAAATAGCATTTGAAAAAATAAAAAAATTATTGGTCGAACCACCATTACTCATGTATCCGCATTTCAAAACGGATTTCAATTTAACTACGGATGCTAGTAACCAAGCACTCGGAGCGGTTTTATCACAAAATCAGACTGGAGAAGATAAACCAATTGCCTACGCTAGTAGAGTATTAGGAAAATCAGAGAAAAATTATGCGACGATAGAAAAAGAAATGCTAGCAATATATTGGGCAATAAAAAACTTTCGGCATACCTATTGGGAAGAAGCTTCAAAGTGTCAGACCATAAACCATTAATTAGTGAGTACAATAAAAGAAATCCTGAAAGACGACTAAACCGTTGGACAATTAGGCTTTCGGAGTATAAATTTACGATCGAATATAAACCAGGAAAACAAAATGGTAACGTGGACACACTAAGTCGGATTCCGTATAGAGAAAAAGATACGGAAGTAGATCAAATAAATGTAATAACTAGAGCTCAAAAAGAAGAAATCCAAAAAATAATACAACATCATGACTCACCTCTTGGCGGTCACATAGGTGTCGTTAAAACTTACAATCGATTAGAGAGATACTATGTTTGGAAGAAAATGCTTAAAACAGTAAGGAAGTATATCGAGTCATGCCCAAAATGTCAAAAAACTAAAAGAGGAAGGGTTACAAAAATGCCTATGATGATAACAGATACCGCTAACGTCCATTTGATAAAGTATACCTAAATATCGTTGGACCATTACCAATTTCAAATACAGGGAATAAATACATTCTAAGTTTTCAAGACTATTTGACCAAACTACTTGATTGTGTAGCTCTGCCCAAACATGGAGGCAACAAAAGTAGCCAGAGCATTTTATGATAAGATCATATTAAAATACTCCGTAATACCAAAAAAATTAATTACCGATCAAGATACCAACTTCACTAGCCAAGTTTTCAGAAATCTTTGCAAAATATTGAAAATTAAAAAATTGGAAACGACCGCTTACCACCCTCAGTCAAACGGATCATTGGAAAGAAGACATGGGACATTAGTAGAATATTTAAAAATGATAGTGGAGAAAAATGTGCAAACTTGGGATGAATGGCTAGCAGAAGCAGCCTTTACCCATAATCACACACCGCACGAAAGAACCAAATTTTCACCTTTTTTTGTTCTATATGGTTTTTGCGATCCATTACCAAAATTTGTAAGTCGGAAAACTGAGCCTCTATATAATTCAGACGACATCGGTAACGTCATCAAATTCAAGCTTCAGAGGATCAGACAATTAGCACGGGAAAACCTAATTAATAGTAAAAATAAGGCAAAATTATATTATGATAAAAACGAAAAACTTCGACTTATAAGAATGGTGATAAGGTACTATTGCTAAACCCAAAAAAATTAAACAAGCTTAGTTTAACTTGGTTAGGCCAGTGGCGGACCGTGATCAAAAGTTCTGGGTGGGCTAAAGGAAAAAGTTTTGTTATGAAAAGCAAAGTTTTGAGGTTATTAAATATACAACCTTTTGAATTTTTCGTTTTAGTGAGTTATTCACATTGGAATTTAAGCTAATCATTAGTGAGTTAATCACATTGGCATCTTAATATGTTGTTCATTTTCTTTCCAATAAAAAAAATCATTATGCATATGTTATGCACACAAGAAAAATAAATCACATATTATACACAAAAAAAATCGAGCTAAATAAACGAAAATCATGACACACTCCATACATATTTGAATAGTTATATTTGTATGCAATTGTCTTGTTTTCTCAACTAAGAAGAAAATTGTTACTTTCTGAAATTTAGGATCGCCGGGTACTAATTTTAAAAATTTTGTTCTAATTCGTGTGTAGAACACTATAATTAAATAATTTTTTGTCTACTGAGGGAATTTAAAATATAAGCGAAAAAATTATTGCTATGGGCTGCGATTTTCCTGCCCATGAAGATATATTTATTTATTTTTTAATACAAAATATTTATATAACGAAATAAATATTTCATGCAAATTTTTACTCAAAGGAATTATTCGTTCTAGGGGCTGCGATTTTCTAGCCCACGATGATATATTTCTCTTTTTTTTAATGAAAAATATTTCATGCAAATTTTCAGTATAGGAATATTTCTTCTATGGACAAGAGATTTTCTATCCCATGATATATTTTTCTCAATATAAATTTTGTAATATAGGAGAAGGAAATAACTCAACTCAATAGTGTTGATTATAAAATATGCGCGCCTGGTATTTTGGTTTAAAATATTTGAAAATTGACATTGCTTGCTCATATAATGGAAATATTCTAATAATTTTCTGCCATAGAAAAAAAAAGAAAATTCTGAAAATCATATAGCAATTACAAATATTTCGCATTTCTATGGGGAACACGTGGTCTTCGTGGGCTAGTTTAAATTAGCCCAGCCTGATCCATACAAAATTCAACACATACGCAAAATTGTTTTGTATAAAATTAGTATAATAAGGTGGGCAAATTTCAATTAGCCCCTGAAGTAAAGAGAAAAGAGTAGTTGTAGTTTTATAATGAAAAAGTTATGTAGTGTTAGTATAATATATTTGTATTTTAGCGTTCATATTCATATTTAGATTTAGATTATATTTTTATATACATACATATTATATTTCGCAGCGGTGGTGTACGAATTTTGATGGAAAAAATTATATACACGTATATTATATGACATAAAAAAGTAGAAATTTAGAAAAAAAATTTGAATTTTTTTTGTTCGTTTTTATAATATATTTTAAATGAATATTTTGTAGCATTTTCCTGTAAATTAAGGTTGCGCTTAGCCCACCCTGCCCAATATGACGAGCGGCCGCTGGGTTAGGCCCATTTGAAGTATTAGAAAATTCAAACGAAAATACAACGATTATAAGGGTTAAGGGTAAAACATAATAACCGACTTAAATTATGGCATCAGCCTACCCCTTTATGACTAGAAAACAAAACATACCTAAAAACCAAATTTCAATCACTAAAGAAATTTTTCATCATGTTATTTTCAGTACCAAAATTTATCAGGAAGGAAACGCAGGACATAAAATAAAGGAAAATTACTATACAATGTATCTAATATTATATTTTTCTACGCTAATCAACCTCGTACTAACCACACCCACACCCTGGAGTATGATGGAACTTGAAAACACAGAAATTGTTTTCGAAAATTTAGGAAATACCATAGAATACAAGGACGAAATCACAATTTATTCTAAATTCACAATAACGAGGGAGGACGAAATAGAGGAATTCATAAACAAATTATCAAATAAACTAAGCAGTACCTGCAACACTGTTTTCAACTCTCAAAATAATAAAAGTTGTAAATTATGGAAGGACGAAATATCATATTGGAGAAACAACATTATTAAGTTAACAAAAGGACTAAATCATTTCTTCAGTAGACAAAAACGAGGCGCATTAGACATTATAGGATCAATTTCAAAAGGATTATTTGGAACAATGGATCAAGCAGATTCTGATCGAATCTATAGCACTTTAGATAAATTACAAAAGGATGGGGGGATTATGATTGAATTATTGGATAAACAAACAGCTGTAGTGGCATCAAATTTCGAATTTATAAAACAAGTTACGGGAAACCTATCAATGCAATCTTTGGAAGTAGAAAAAAAATTGAACAAGTTAACTGACTCAGTAAACACAAATTTACTCATTTTAAAAGCAGATAACAGGGATTTGTGGGCGGAATTGGAAATTAATCGAATAGTTATATTTGCATTGGCTGAATTAGAACGATTATACGATTATTTATTAGAACAAGAATCCATAATAATTTAGTTACAACAACATAAAATACATCCATTACTTATAGACTCACAACTATTAACAATTCTAACAAGAAATCTAACTCTGGAAACAGGACATCCACTTCTATATTCATCAGCAGTACTAAACCAACTATCGAGAGTAAAAAAAACATAAGAATGGGGAGTTAGGAGTCACCATTAAAATTAGCATTCTACAAAAAAATGAATATACATTATATAAAATATATCCCATACCAAGGAAAAGCAAGACAAACATAATAATATTAAGACCGGAATGGGATTACTTAGCTAATAATTCGGCGGGGCACTTTCTACACTACACCAACGAAGAGAAAAAGACAGCTTGTCAACAAATAGATACAGATGAAAATAAAGTTTTACAAATTTGTAAGCAACTACAACCAAAAATTTTGGATTTATCACAACCACACTGCGTCATAAAGTAATTTTTAAAAATGGAATTACTGAACAACGAAAAGTACGAGTTATGTCAATATAACGCACTAAGGGAGATAGGAAATCACATTATCCCAATGAAAACAAAAAATACATGGTTATACATGTTCCCACATAAAAGCACTTTAGTAGCTCTCTGTGCAGCACAAACTCACAAAATTGTACTAAAAGAAATCGGTATTCTAACTTTAACAGAAAAATGTACTTTCTTACAAGAACAATTAGAGTTACCCTACGAAAATACAGAAAATAAAGAATTCAATTTGGAGAATAATTTTAAATTTGCTAATATAAGTGAAATATAGCTTAAGGAAAATGAACATGAAATTTCCGTAATAACAATAACACCTATATCAAAAGTAATTAAACCAATAAATCCAGAAGAACTTAATAAAGAATTCGCAAAGAGAAGCCAATCATTAATAGAACTTCATGGCGACATACAAAGAGCCAAACAAAATCAAGCAAATTGGGATACATTTAAGTTAACCTCAATCTCAAATTCGGTGGTATTAAGTTAAGTAATCACAATTTTAATAATATATATAATTGTCACTAAACTCAAAAGTAAGAAATCAAAGAAAAATAACATTAGAGATATAGAATTGGGAGAAAGACGAAATAGACCAACAATATCCACACCTATAATACAAACGGAAGAGGTCACAGTTCGACCACCCCGGAATTACCCACCATCTCCACCAAAAACCCCAAAATTACCCAGAACCAAAATGGCAAAACCTAGTTCCAAGTTAAATAAATCAATTAGAATGATCCAACAAAGGGAAAACACAATGGATGAATATGTAACACCCGAAGTGCTATCATTTAGAGAATAAATCAATATAAATATACATTGTATTTATAATAAAATAACACTTATAAAAAAACAAAATATATATACATAATACAGATAATCCAAATTACGGATAATTTACTTTATAACTAAAATTTGATTTAATATACGACATCTATTACACGATAGTATCGTTAAGTCTTTAGCGCAGGTTTAGAAAAGTTTTTAGCGCAGGTTTAGTAAAGGTGTGAAACTTAACTACAATAAAGTTTAGCAAATATATTTTTAGTATTAGTAAAGATTATTACCAACTAAGTGTCTTAGATTAAAAGGGGGTTTAGTATTAATTATGTTAAATTATACTTTTAGGAGTAGTAAAAAAATAAATAAGAATTTTTTTTATCAACATTAATTTAGGAATTAATAATAAAATTGAAGAGAGGAATAAGAATTTTTTTTGTCTATGAGAAAAAAAAAAATTTTTTTCGGGAACATCAATCTAACAAATTTTTAAGAACACAAAAAAGTGGATTGCAAAAAAAAAATATGAGTGGAAATTATTTAAATAAAAACATAATAGATTTAGTTTTTGTTTTTTAAAAAAAATATTCATTTTTAATTAACAATAGTTTCATTTTTAATTAACAATAGGTTTATTTTTTTTAAATAATTTTTTTTTCAAAATAATTTTACATTTTTTTTCTACATTTTTCTCAAAATAAATCTACATTTTATACATAATATTTTATACAATTTGAAAAAAAAAAAAAATTTTTATATAATGTTATACATCAAAATAAATCTACATTTTTTTAAATGTACATATACTCCTAGCTGAAAATATATAAAAAAAAATTTTTTTTTTAATTTTAATTAATAAAAAAAAAAAAACTTTATATAATTTTTTTTACCGTCTAAAAATATTTCCATCGGAATAAGAAATTATATCCACCCGTTTAGGGGGATATACAGCGTGATACAGCCCCCGTTGGGAGCCATAATTCCGTAAGAAGTCGTTTAGCGAAACGCCGGTGGAAGGTCGCCACGTTTCCACCAGCGACTCCCGGAATCCCTCGGACTGCATACTCACAACGTCACACTCGACGAGGCACCCACCCCCATTGTGGACCGTTGAAACATACTAAAAATAAATAAAAATTGAACATAAAAATTTAAAATAATTTTAAAAATAAATAATTACTTACCCATTGAGGCGTTGGAACAACATTTCTTGTATAATTATTAGACATTTTATTTAAAAAAAAAATTTTTATCAACTTTATCCTTCAAAACCCACAGAAAGAATGATTTTTATTAACGCAATTACAAAATTATTAAATCCCAAAAATGCATAATAGCATAATTGAATTTTTTTGCGAGACACTTCATATTTAAAAAAAAAAAATTTTTTAGCAAAATTCGGTAAAATTTACAAAATAGTTTTTTTTGTAATTGGAGAAGAGAAGATAATAAAATAAATAAAAAATTTTTTTAGTCTATTATGAAAAACAAAAAATTTGAACAAATAAACTATTAAATTTAGAATAAAATATTTATGATATAAAAAGAAAATTTTTATGTAAAATTAAATTGAAAATTTAATTTAAAAAAAAAAATGGGAGGTATACATAAATAAAATAAAAAATATATAATAAAAAAAAAAATAATAATAAAAATAATAAAATTATAATTAACATAAATTATAAAAAATTTTCCTTGAAAATTTGTGAAAATAAAATTAAACCATAAAAATTGCATTAAAATTATAACTTGAAAAATTGATATACTATAAGATAATTTATGAATATATATATATAAAAATGATATAAAAATTATTTAAAATAAATTGAATTTCTTATATGTTAAACTAGAATTAAGTTGAAAAATTGTAAAAAATAAACTTTTTAAAATGAAATCTTGAGAAAAAAAAAAAAAAAAAAGGGGAGAGCTCGAATTATGTTAATTGTGTATAAAAATCGTATATATAAAATTATTAAAATGAAATGTAACATGGTTATGAAAATTGAATTATAACAATTATTGAAATTAAATGTAAAATTATTGTAAAAAGAATTGAAAAGTTATTTGAAAAAAGTATAAAAATGGAAAATATTGTTTAAATTATATGAAAATAAAGGAATTATATGAAATTTATAAGAAAATGTTAGGGAAACGACCGAGCCTAATCTCTTAAAGATAGGTGAATTTTCTTAACAAATGGTTGAGAGTGCATAATTCGGTTTTTAAAACAAAGTATGAAAAGAATGAAAATAAATATTTGAATGATTTGAGAAACAATATTATTATATTATATAAAAAATAAATTATTGAATTAAAATTATGAAATCATTAAATTATATGTATATTACAAATGGTTTTTAAATATTACATAAAATCAAATTATTTGACAATGGAAAATTATAATGTAACTAGATTAAGATCAAAATTGTTTTATACGTTTTATAATGTTTTTAAATAAAGAATGTTCTAAATTTGGAAATTCATATTTGAAAACTCTGAAATACCATTAAATTAAAAAATATAGATATTTTTTATCTTGGAAGCGGGAGGTGTTGTGTGACAACATTTCATGCATTTATGTCGTCATTGTGTCGATAGCGCATTGTAATAAATAATGAAAACAAAAATAATAATAAAATACGTCATCGTATTATAAATATTATTGTTTATAAATAATACAAACCATAATGACACACTTAAGTTATTTTGTATAAAATGTAGAACAGAACATATAAATAAAAGATAAATAAACCTAAAGTAAATAAACGAAAGCACATAAGCTTTCCTAGTAATAATAATAAAGTATAATGCGTTATCAGCACAACGGGTAATAGCAATACAATTAATGTATGAATTGTTGTTTTAATTAATAAGAAATATTAATTAATTATATTTATTAAAATATTCTAATATTGCTGAACAAGCAATATTAGAATATATAAACGGCTGAAAATTGGTATTTCGGAGAGTTCGAAATTTGAATTCTTATAAAGAACAGGTCAAGCCTACTTTATATGAAAATCCAATCAAAGAACTTAGTAAATTAACTAAATAAAACACGTTTTATTAAACAGTTAGTTACAGTTTTAATTATAAAAGTTTGAGCGAAGTTTGAGTTTAACAAGAAGATTATACGAAGGCGATCAGGCCAGGCCAAAAAATAAAGACATTATAGGATCAAAATAAAGGTGAATATAGTTTCATATAGGGTCAAACACAACAATATTGATTATTACACCGTCAGTTATTGTAATAATTGAGAAACGGCGTATGATAGCTCTCGTGGAATATTGCGATTAAGTTTAGTTTGTTTTAAGAGATATAAATTCATATATTTAATTTAATTTAAAATTTTTGTTTTTATTTGAAATTTACAACTTCAAATAATAATTTAAAAAAAAACCAACCTATCAATTTACTTTTTTTTTACAGTGTATGCACACCGGTTCCTTTGGGCAACACCGTTAAGTTAATACATCAAAACAATTGGAATCAATTGTCATATGCATTATGAACAACAATATCTAAATAAGGTGGTAGCTCTGTAGGCACATACAGACACCGAGGCACACACACACACACTTCAAAGGTAAAATTAAACAAAGCACCAGGAGAAGATAGGATAACCTCCTTGATAACCAGCGTTCAGGGGTTCTTTACTGTGGTAGTGCAAATTTTACCACATACAAATAATTTTGGTAAATATCCCTGATAACCAGCGTTCAGGGGTTCTTTGATGTGGTAGTGCAAATTTTACCACATACAAATAATTTTGGTAAATATATATACTGTAAAAATTTAATTTAATTGTGGTAGTTTTAGTGTTGACAATCTGCATGGAAAATGTATTGAATGACGCCTGAAGTTCAAGCTGAACATTGCCTGAAAACCCCCTGAAGCTCACGCCTGATCTTCATATGTTCAGGTTATGTTCGGGTTATGTTCAGTAGTCAATTTCAGTGGTTTCAGGCGCCTGAAAACCCCCTGAAGGTCACGCCTGATCTTCAGGTTATGTTCAGGTCATGTTCAGTAGTCAGTTTCAGTGGTATCAGGCGCCTGAAAACCCCCTGAAGCTCACGCCTGATCTTCAGGTTATGTTCGGGTTATGTTCAGTAGTCAATTTCAGTGGTTTCAGGCGCCTGAAAACCCCCTGAAGGTCACGCCTGATCTTCAGGTTATGTTCAGGTCATGTTCAGTAGTCAGTTTCAGTGGTATCAGGCGCCTGAAAACCCCCTGAAGCTCACCTCTGATCTTCAGGTTATGTTCAGGTCATGTTCAGTGAGTACAGTAATAGTTTCTGGCGTCGTTTAAGTAAGTGAAATATAAATTTCACTGTTATATTAAATTTATATTGTAAATTTATATAATATAAACAATTGTTTAATAAATTCGTGATAATAACTATCTTAAATAATAAATAAAAAATTAAAATAAATAATAGTAATGAAAACGCGAAAACGTTTCCTTAATGAAATGTCGGAGTTAAAAAAAAAATTTAAACAAGATGTAGTAGAGCATTACAAAAAATTGCAAGAAATTGGAACAGATGCTATAATTTCTAACAATGAATTGCAATTCGATGAAATTGCAAAACAGTTTAAAACTTAAAAATTTTCAGCAAAGAATTGTTCGGTAAATATACTATTTGTAAAATGTATTTTCTATAATTTTAATTTTTTTTTTGTATCGTAGATGCATGTGGAACATCTATAGGATTATGAATATACGAAAAAGAAATACGACATTGTGTCCAGAAAGCACACAACAGAAAGTATAAAAAAACACAAAAACATAAAAAAATGCAATTTTGTAATATAATATTAATATTAATATTATATAAAAATAATATATTAATTAATATATATATATATTAATATAAAAATAATACATTAATTGATGTTAGTATCTTGACAATGTGCAGATGTAGATGGTGTATTTTATAATATATAAAAATGCAATTTTGTAATATAATAATAATAATATTAATATGAAATATTGAATGAAATATTATAATTTTAAATACTATATGTAATAAAATTAAGAATTATAATTTACTTTGTAATTGTATGTTTATTTTCAGAGTGGAAGCTATTTCATCAGAAAATCTCTTCCGAAAATGAGTTATTCCATAGGATTTATTGCTTTTCGTAGTTGAAATGTAACAGAAACTTGTTCTGACTGAAAAAGATTATATTGATTTCAATAGGAAAAAAGCAATAAATCATATGGAATAATTCATTTTTAGAAAAGATTTTCTGATAAAGAGTCTTCACTGTTTAAATGTACTGAAAGGCCCTGAATTTGAAAATGTACTGAAAAGCCCCTGAATGGAGGTACTGTTGGGCATTGTTGAAAATGTTCTGAAAGGCCCCTCAATGGAGGTTATTGAAAATATGCTGAAATGCCCCTGAATGGAGGTAATTTTGAGCATTATTGAAAAGGTGCTGAAAAGGCCTTGAGTGGATGAAAGTTTACTTTGTATGTATAGGTGTATAACCCCTGAATTTTTTCCCAACTCCCTATACCATTTCACTGCAAATGGAAGGCTGACATTCAGAGTACATTCAGGCTTGAATGAGGTCACTTTGGTTATCAGGGAAATAAATTCTTCACAAACACTTTTGTTTTTAATTCTTCACAAACACTTTTTGTTGTGTTGACAATCTGCATGGAAAATGTATTGAATGACGCCTGAAGTTCAAGCTGAACATTGCCTGAAAACCCCCTGAAGCTCACGCCTGATCTTCATATGTTCAGGTCATGTTCAGTAGTCAGTTTCAGTGGTTTCAGGCGCCTGAAAACCCCCTGAAGCTCACCCCTGATCTTCAGGTTATGTTCAGGTCATGTTCAGTGAGTACAGTAATAGTTTGTGGCGTCGTTTAAGTAAGTGAAATTTATATTAATAAAATTTATATTAATAACATTTATATTAATAAAATTTATATTGTAAATTTATATAATATAAACAATTGTTTAATAAATTCGTGATTATAACTATCTTATATAATAAATAAAAAATTAAAATAAATAATAGTAATGTCGCGAAAACGTTTCCTTAATGAAATTTCGGAGTTAAATAAAAAATTTAAACAAGATGCTTGTTGTGAATTGAGGCACCCTGTGCTTCAATTCACAACGGAAATTATAAAATTCCAATCCATTTCAAATTAATTAAATTATTAAAATTAATTATTCGAAAAACAAAAGTTTCAAATTACGCGTTGCTCGTGCACAGAGAAATAATTTAATTTAATTAATAATAATTTCTCTGTGCTGACAACGCGTAAAATCAATCAGCCAATTAAATTAAAATTGATTTTAAATATTTTGTTGGAGAAGCTGATTGGTTTTCCAAAATCTTATTGGAAAGATTTTGGAAAGCCAAAAAAGCTCTCCAACAAAATAAAAAAGAAAGAAAAATTAAAATCAAGGCCAGTTGATAAAAAAAAAATAAGTTTGAATTTTAAAATCGGAATTATTATGTCCAGTCGATCGGATAAAGAAAAGTTCTATTAAAAACGTAAAATTAAATTTGTTAATTTAGTCAATTGATCCGGAAAAAAGTTTGATTTAAAAAAAAATAGTAATTTAATTTGAAATAAAATGTTTTAAAAGATCAGTCGGAAACATTAAAAAGTTTATTTGAATAACAAATTAATAAGTCAGTCAGGAAATATCAAAAAAGAATTATATTAATAAATAGTTTTGTGAAAGTAAAAATTTGTGAAGGAATTTAAGAATTTTAAGTTAAGCTAACATATTAATTAACTTTAAAAAAAACAATTAAATTAATTTAGTAAACAAAACAGAAAAGATTATATTAGTGGAAATAAAAATAATTCAATACAATAAATAGATAAAAATAACAAATAAAGATTTTTTATACGTAATAAGAACTAAAGGAGTTTTATTTTAAAGAAGAAAAGTTAAAGTGAAAATTAGAGAAAGTAAAGGTGAGATTAAAACAATATAATATACAAAATTTATGATTGTAATTTTTATATTACAACATTGGCGCTGCGGACAGGATGAGAAGTACGTTTCTCATCCAAAAGAATTTGTGTAAAGGTAAAACGGGAGATTAAAACTAAATAAAAAGAGAAAAAAAAACTATCGTAAAATAAAAAAGTGGACATTAACTAAAAATAAAAAAAAATAATAATTTTAACACTAAATAAAACCTATAAAATTATTATAATTTAAAAAAAAAAAATAAGCATCTTAAAAAAAAAAAAATTTAAAACAGTGGTAGAATTTTAATAGAAGCAGGTTTAAAATAAATAAAAAATGTATATAATATAAAGTTTAACAAATTTTTTCTAATACAAAATAAACATTTTTTTTAACAAAAATAAAGGTGATTGAAGCAGTTAAAAAAAAAATATATAAAAGTTGAAGCAGTAAAAAAGTGAAGCAGTTGAAGCAGATAATTACAAGAAGCTGTAAAGAGCAGAAGAGGCAAATAAATTAAAAAAAAAAAAAAATTAAATAAAAGTTGTAAGTTTTTGTAATTATACATATTAAAATATTTAAAGTTCAATAATTTATCATATATACAAAATTATATTTGTAAATACATACGAATATCTTTAATAAAAAATTACAAAAATGTGTAATAAATTAGGAAGATACGGATCATCATTATTTTTTATAATTATTATTACTCCAAATCTAATAGTCTTAATAATGGAGAATAATAAAATTTATTTTTTGGCAAATTATTAAAAAATTTTAAATTTTTGAATCTAATTAAATGACAAAAAAATTGTATGAAATTTTTTTTATAAATAAATTAAAAGGATAAAAAATTGATTTTTTTTTATTAGAAAATAAAAGAATTTGTTAATTTAGAAAGAAAATTTAATGAAAAATTTAAATTAATGACCAAAAAGTAAAATCAAAATTTTTAATTATAAAAAAATATATAAAATAATAAATATATAAAATCCTTAATGAAATTATAAAAAAAATATATATATATAAAAAATCTTTTTTTTTTTTGAAATTCCTAGTGAATCAAAATCTTTATATACAAAGTTAATACAAAATAAAATAAAATGCATATACATATGAAAGAACCCCCTAAAATAATATATGTGTAAATATACATATACAAAAAAAATGATATTTTTCTTATATACTACCAAATACCTTAACCTATCCTAATAGTTAACCTAATTTCAATATTTCTCTCTCTTCCATAAAATTTAAAAAAAAAAATAAAATGGGTATATAATAAATAAAATTGGAGTACATATATATCCGTATAAAAAATAATAAGTAAAAGTTTTTAATAAGAGTCATATATGTACAAATACCTATACAATGAAAAATCATAAATTATTAAACATTATTATCACATATTATAATTTTTATTTGTATACATAAAATTTTTATTTCCAAGCAAATTGTGCGTTTTTGATCAATTTGAATTTAAAAGTTATAATAAAGTTTTGTTTACGTGAAATATAATATACATAGAAGTGTATTATTATCAAAGTAAAATCGACATAAAAATAGGGTAACAAAACTAATTACGGTGTAAAAAGTTAAGTTTATTTAATTTAACACAAAACTGTATACAGAAAGTGCAAAATAAAATTGTGCACTAAGTTGACACAGGGCTGTGTAAAAATAAAGAACTTAATAAAAAAAAAAATTTTTACATAAGTGTTAAAATTTTTTAATAAAAATTGGTTTTAATAACCAACATTTTTTTTCGTTACCCTATATTTTCATTTTATATTAAAATTTCATTTATTTTTTGTTCGTAATGACGAAAATTATATATACATATATATAAAATGATATATATATATATATTTTCAATTTACGTTTGTTCATTTTTATATAAAATATTATTGTCAACTTAAATTGATATTAATATTAATATTTTAAATGACGTACGTAAGTTTCATTAGAACAAAGCGCGTTTTTTTTGTAAAATCATTTTAGGATCATACAATGAACATTTATAAAACAAAATTTTTTTTGGAAATGAATAAAATATTTTTTTTGCATAATTTTAGGAGGTGGGAAACTTATATTTACTTTTGATAAATATTTTGAGAAACAAAAAAATTTTTTATAATTGCATACTTTTAGGGAATGAGAAAAATAAAAATAAAATAAAAATAAAGGAGTATTTTATTTTAAATAAAAATTTTAGAAAGATTTTTGTTAAATAAAATAAAATAAATTAATGAACTTACATAAAATTTTTAGAAAAAAAATAAAAGTAAATTTTTTCGCCCCCTAAAATATATTTTTTCAGAAATTTTTATATATAATGACCACTAAAATAATTTTTTTTATTAAAATTTATTAAAAATATGACCCCTAAATCACAAAATAAAAAAAGGTACATATATATTGTTGTTGTTGTTTAAAATTCTTTTTATAAACTAATGTCGCAAAATTCAAAACCCCCAACGTTGGCGCAATCAATTTTAAAATTTTCAAAGAGAATATCAACATTTTCATTTTTAAATTCAAGTCCGGAATTTGAAAATTCGGACGAACAAACTAAAACAAACGTAGAAAATATAGAAGCGGAACCAAATTTATAAGTATTGGATAGAAATAATTTTGTTGATTTTTTACATCAAGTACAAGGAGAACGAATATCAGAAAATATAAAAAGTTTTAGAACATTGAGGTCAGGAGCAAAATACAACAGAATTGGCCCAATAAGGAAACCAAGGAAAACTAGAAGAAATAAAGTTATAATTGCCAAAACGGAAAGAAAAAGTTTGAATATAAAAACAACTGACAAAATGAATCCAATAAACGACCCCCATTACTTTAATTTCCAAAAAGCAAATAATACAAATGGAACAATAAATAAACCGGGACAATCAGGATTAAACTCGACCCCTATTCCACCACCACCACCAATTGCACATCGAGATGAATACGTTGCGGAAAACTTTACAAATGACAATTCATATCATTTGGAACCAACTTTGTTACCAGTTGAAAAAATAATCAAAACATTTTTAGTACAAGTTCCAACATTTTCGGGTGTAGGGTTGGACATTGAGAATGAGTTAAACAATTTTCTCGAATTAGCTCATCAAGCATATGAATTGACCAGAGACGAACAAAAGGGTATATTAGGTCTGTTCGTTAGCTTGCTCAGGTCACATAACCCGAGTAGGTTAGGTTAGGTTGTGTTAGGTTGAGTTAGAATAAGTGACGTCACAGATCACTTTAGGTTCATTTGTGACCCAAACCCAAATTCTGTTCGCTTGCTCAGTTCAAATCAGTTGGAATTTTTTACATTTTGCTGCCAAACATAAACATAATTAAATCAAA
Source organism: Empis stercorea (assembly GCA_949752835.1). Classification (NCBI taxonomy): domain Eukaryota; kingdom Metazoa; phylum Arthropoda; class Insecta; order Diptera; family Empididae; genus Empis; species Empis stercorea. The sequence goes on from OX457085.1 coordinate 42,072,716, forward strand.
ATTTAAATCAAAGCGGCTTTGATATAATTTTAAATTTTTCGTATGAATGACATATTAAATATACTAACCTATTCGACTCTATCTATTTTGGAAGGTTAGAAAAAAGCAACTCCAAGTAGATCGGATCAAGTTCAAAAAAGCTAACGAACATAGAGTATACTGGACCTAACCTAACCTAACGCAAACGAACACGATCAAATTGACACATATTGATCCAAGTAACTTGTATCAAGCTAACGAACAGACCTATTATTGAGAATTTTGATTACAAGTAAACTGACAGGTGCAGCTAACGCACTTTTCAGATATTCCAATGTTGAAAACTTTAACCAATATAAAGATATTTTACGTAATCGTTTTATAGAGAGCAAGGATATGGCTACATTAGCATCATCGGAAATGATGGGAATGTATCAATACGAAAACGAATCAGTGGAACTATTTGGGGAAAGAATAGCAGAAAAATTGGCGGCATATAGAAACAGAGTAAACGAAAGGTATCAAAACGAGGGACGAGCTTTAATCAATGAAATGGAGATAACCGCAAAGAGAATATTTTTAGGAGGACTGCGTTCATCAGAATTGAAACAATATTTAATCTTTAAAAACCCCGAAAACTTAAGAGTGTCCATAGGAGCGGCTCGACAGTATTTGAATGAAACAAGGAACTTAGGAAATATAGGGAGTTCTGATAAAATTAGTAGTAATAATCAAGGGGACCAAATGATGAATTTATTAACCACTATGATGAAAAAATTAAATGAAAATGGCGGACATGGGCAACAACCAAATAATAACCGGTTAGTTAAATCATGGAAACAATTTTAGAAATAATAGTAATAATAATTATTTCCGGGCAACAACGGAATTTTAAATACAACAACAACAACAACAATAATTCGCAATTTACAAATAATAATAATTATTATAATAATAATAAACAATTCTCAAACAGTAGTAGCAACAATAATTATAATAAACAATTCTCAAATTATAACAATAATTATAGCAATAATAATTTTCAAAATAACAATAAGACCCCTAACAGGAATTACAATATGGTTAGTGGTAATAATTTTCCAAACAACAATAAAAATAATACAAGTAATTATAATAATAATTACAATAATAATAATAACAATCGGAATAATAATAGTAATAATAATAATGGTAACAACAAGGTGCCATTTAAAGGAACAACTGCAAATACGACGATTAAATGTTTCAAGTGTGGTAAACCGGGACATATTAGTAGAGAATGTACTTGGGAAGCACCACAAAATACAAATCCTTCAGTTCTACGATGCACACACTGCGGAATGAATGGACATACTTCCACTCATTGTTTCAAATTGCGATCAGGAAATGTCAATACAACAAATCAGAGAGTACTTACATTAGACAGTGAAAATATAGCTGAAAATCGATGTGACTGGTGTGCACGAAAAGGTCATAAAATCGTGCATTGCGAAGCACGTCAAGCATATGAATCTAAAAAGGCGTTGGAATCGGGAAACGAGGATGGAGTGAACTAAAGAAGCCCAGCTCATTCCTCCAAAAGGGCGAAGAAACCACCTTACAGGAGCCCATAGTTCATTTAATCATTAGATATAGCTAAAAAAGATAAAATTAAATTATTGGTAGATACGGGAGCACAAGTTAGTTTGATTAAAAATACAACTTTAAAAGAAGGAACACCTATACTAACAAATAATAAAACAAATTTAAGTACAATAACAAAAGTTTGTAAGCTCCACTATAGGTTCCTGTGAAGGAAAATTTTTATTAGGAAATAATTTCGATTGCAAATTTCAAGTCACAGATAATGACATAAATTTACCTGTTGATGGTATTTTAGGAAATAATTTTTTATCTTCAAATTGTAATATTTTAGGACCAGAACAAAAACTTCATTTTCCAAAAACGGAAAATAATACAACAGAATTCTGTATTCCATTTATAAGGAAAAATAAAATAGGTATAATAAATACGCATTACATTGAGAATCCATTTAAACAATTAGATCAAGTTAAAATAAAAGAAATTCAGGGAATTTTCGACAACATAAAAAGTAAGTTTTATAAAAATAAGGATGAAATCTTATTAGACGAAGATAAATCCAAGGTAAAAACAGAATTAATAGTAAAAAAAGAAGAAGTGAAAGTGATTAAGAAAAAAGAATTTTTTAACATTAATGAAGAAAATTTGAAAAAATGGACCCCTAAAGACTAATGAGATTAAAAGCAAAAAAAAACCCCGAGGGAGACGCAAGGATACACCATTGGCGGATATATTTAGATTATTTGAAGAAGACAGCTGTATCAATTATCAGGAAGACGAAACAGAAAATAAAGCTGTTAAAGAGAGAATTGAATCTCTGAAGAAACTTTTAAAAGGGAATTCGATATTAACAACAGAAGAACAAAGTACAATAGATAAAATTTGTGAAGAATGTAATGACATTTTTCATTTATCAGGAGATAGATTAACTCATTCTGATGTTATTACACACAAAATAAGAACGACCCCAGAACAAATCCCAATCAATAGCAGGCAGTACAGATTAGCGGAATGTCACAAAAAGGTGATTAATGAAGAAATAAAAAATTTATTGGAGGAAGATATAATACAACCAAGTCGAAGTCCTTGGAATTCACCTTTACTAGTTGTTCCAAAAAAGGCTGGTCCGGAGGGAGAAAAAAGATACAGAGTGGAAGTAGATTTTAGGAAAATTAATGAGGTGACATTGGGAGACGCTTTTCCCCTACTAAGGATAGCAGACATAATAAATCAATTAGGAGGATCTGTGTATTTTTCAACATTGTATCTAGCAAGTGGATACCATCAAGTAGCAGTAGACCCCGAAGACAGAGAAAAAACGGCTTTCAGCACTATTTTCGGACATTACGAATTTAAACGAATGCCTTTTGGCTTATCAGGTGCACCAGCAACATTTCAGCGATTACTGAACCACATTTTATCCGGTTTACAAGGTTTTAAGTGTTTTGTATATTTAGATGACATTGTTATCTATGGAATTGTTATCTATGGAAGTAAATTTCTAAAAAGGGAAGTTATTTATTTAGGTTATAGAATTACAACGGAAGGAATATTACCGAATCCAGAAAAAACAAAGTGTGTTGCTGAACACCCAGTACCTAAAACAACAAAACAATTACAATCGTTTTTGGGACTGGTAAACTATTATCGTGCAAGTATGCCATTTTCAGCGGAAAAAGGTGAACCATTGTATCAAATGGCGTCAAAAAATAAAAAATACGAATGGACAGAGATACATCAGAAGGCGTTTGAGGAAATAAAGAAGTTGTTAACGTCACCACCTATATTAAGTTATCCTGATGTTGCAAAAACGTTTTTATTAACTACTGACGCCAGTAACCATGCGCTAGGAGCAGTATTGTCGCAAGGGGAGGTAGGCAAGGATTTACCAATAGCATATGCAAGCAGGGTGTTAAATAAAGCAGAAAGAAATTATGCTACAATAAATAAGAAGATGTTGGCGGTTTATTGGGCAATAAAAAACTTTAGATGCTATTTATTAGGAAAGGAATTTAACATCTATACTGATCATAAGCCACTTATCAGTGAATACAAGAAAAAAGACCCCGAAGGAAAAATAAATAGATGTAAAACGAGATTAGCAGAATATAATTTTAAAATATTATACAAACCAGGTAAATTAAATACTAAGTAGAATTCCAGAAGAGGAGAATAACGAAGTAACCAAAACATTTGCTATAACGAGGGCAAAAACTCGACAAAAAGAAATAGAAACTTTAAATACAAAGGAAGAAATTAAAAATTTGGACAAAACAATGGAAATTGACAAAATGGATGAAACTTTGAATGACGAACAAGAATTAATACCAGAAAATACCGAAAAAATAACGTTAAACAACAGAGAAGAAATACTAGCTGTTTTAAAGGAATATCATGACTCCCCTTTAGGAGGTCATGCTGGAATCACAAAAACGTATTTAAGGATAAAACAATTTTATTTTTGGAAGAAAATGTTAGCAGATATATACAATTACATTAAAAAATGCCCCAAATGTCAGAAAAATAAAAGAGGTCGGATCACAAAGATGCCAATGATTCTGACAAGGACAGCTTTAAAACCATTTGATCGTGTATATATGGACATAGTAGGACCTTTTCCTATAACTCTAAAAGGGAACACGTATATATTAACATTTCAGGATGATTTAACGAAAATATTGGATGGTATTGCTATTTCAAATCAAGAAGCAGAAACGGTGGCTGAAGTATTTTATACTAAAATAATTTTAAAATATGCAATAATTCCTAAAGAATTATTGACGGATCAAGGTACCAACTTCACTAGTAAACTACTTAAACAATTATGTAAAATACTAAAAATAAAAAACTAATGGTTCGCTAGAACGTCGACATGGACCACTAGTTGAATATTTTAAAATTTTTGTAAATGAAAATCCTCAAACTTGGGATGATTGGGTAGCTGAAGCAACTTTCGTACACAATCACACTCCACACATAGGTACAAAGTTCTCACCTTTATTTGCATTGTATGGTTTTTCGCAGTAGCCTTTACCTAGTAGTCTTAAAAGGCAACTTGAACCTTTATATAATTTTGATGATTTTTGTTTATCAATGAAAGCAAGAATGCAACGAGTACATGAAATAGCGAGAAGAAATCTAAATTTAAGCAAAGTTAAATCTAAAATTTATTATGACAAAAATGAAAAGGTAGAAAAATTCAAAATAGGTGATAAGGTGTTATTATTGAATCCAGCAAAGATTCACAAATTGAGCGAAAATTTGTTAGGACCATATGAGGTGGTAGGTTCGGATCAAGTAAACTCCTTAATTAAAATTAACAAAAAAGTTAGAAATGTACATAATAATAGATTAAAAAGATGGAAGGATTAATGAATTTTTTTTTTAATTTATTTTTTTTTGTAAAGCTTCATTAATTTTAATTCATTATCATACAAAAAATTAGGAAAAAAATGATACAATTAATTTCATATTTAATCTTAATGATCCTTTGAAGGATTCTCTAAGTTATAATCTTACATTTTTATTTATATTTTAATATTATATTATTTTTATTTTTATTGTAATAATTATTTTATTTACTATAATACTTCAGGAAACGCTTGAAAAAAACCCGATGCTAATTTTATATTTTCAATATAATAAAACTTAAATACTAATCTTAATTCTAGATCCTAAAACTATGCAATAAAAAAAAAGCGAAATTAATTAACTAGATATAAACAAACTGGTGGTTTTGCTTAGTTCAAGTATAATTATTAATTTATATTTATGTTGATTTTAATCATAATTTAAGAGAAAAAATTTAATTACTAAGCCACCAAAAATTATCTTTATTTAATTCAATTAAATCTTTTTTTGGTAATTCCGTACTATATCTCCAAATTTCAGGTGTATTATTTGTAGATAAATTGGTGTTATAATTAATTTTCTTTGTAGTACTTCTCCGAAATATATGATATATAAGAGGTATGTTATCATCATTTTGTATATATTTGTTTTTGTCCAGGTAGGTAAAAGCTTCTGGTGGAATAAATCCAGTTTTTAATGTTTCTTTGATATAGTTATTGTCCGGATAGGCTACGTGAGAAATTAATCCATTTTCTGTTATTTCAGTAATTTTGTTGAAATGTTTTCTAATTAAATGTAGTATGAACATATCAATTCTTGATATGTCAGCGGTATCATACAATGTTTTATTTGAAACAAAATGAGTATATCGTGTTTCTGGTTTGCGATATTTTCCAGTGCATGATCTAAGGCATTTCCTTTCATATCTTCGATATTTTTCCATTATTGAACAACTGATATTATACCATATCTGGCAACCGTAGGTTAAAATTGGCCTTATGATAGCTTGAAATGCTAGTATCTTAACTCGTGGTAATAAATGTTTTGAAGAAAATAGTTTTTGAGTAGCTGCATATGCCTTCCCTGCTGTCTGTATTTTATTATTAATATGAGTCATATAATTTAAATTGTGTTGTAAATAGACTCCAAGATATTTAACAACTTTTTTGTTAATCAGTTTAGTATTATTTGGTGTGATAATGTGAAATTTTCTCCAGTTTTTTCGAACATCTTTATTTACGATATCTAGAGTTGGGCGAAATAGTATAACATCACATTTGTTGAAGTTAATTCTTAATTTCCAAGAATTGGCATAATTTATAACTTGATCAAATAATTTTTGTTGATTATTCTGTATCTTTGAAGCTTTTTTGCCGGTAACATATATAACTAGGTCATCCGCGAATGCAATGCTAAGTTTTTGTTCATTACTCATATTGAAATCTTGCAATAAAGCACTTAGAAATATATTAAATAAGATCGGTGATAGCACGGTTCCCTGTTGCCAACATATATCCGAAGTCATCTTTGTTATTGCAGGTATAGCTGAGTGTTTTTTCCTAAAGCCAAATTGATTTTCCGTTATGATATTTGTATCTTCTATTATTTGCATTAAATAATTATTAACAATTTTTTCAAATACCTTGCTTATATTTGGCAACATGCTTATTGGTCTATAGCTTTTTGGATCACTTGCTTCCTTTCCCGGTTTTTTAATTATTATTATTTTAGCTTTTTTCCAACTCGATGGAAAGTATGTATTATTTAAAGCGTTATTAAAAATGGTACAATATTCTGATATAAAAAAGTCTGGTAAGTTTTTTAAGATAATATTAGGAATTTTATCTAAACCAAAAGAAAGTTTATTATTTAAATTTCTAAAAATATTTTTTAGGTTTGTAGTCGTAGTGAAATAATTATTTTTTGTGTCTTTTGACTGTATAGAATTTGCTAAAAAGTTATCGTTAAAATTTATTATTTTTATATTATTATCTTTATCGATAATTTTTTCAGCATTGAATTCCTCTATTTTATTTTGTATTATATTAAAATGGTTTGTATTATTTAATATTAAATTCTGTTCATGACTACTTTGTATTTCCGCGCCCATTATGTTTAAAATATCATTTTTATCATTTATTACATATTTATTATCTGGATCTTTGTGAAGATTTGAAATATTTATATTAACTGCTTGTAATATTTGCCTTCTATCTTGTTCAAGTTTTAAGACTTTAATATCTGATTGGTTTTTATTTCTAAAAATCTTGTTAATTTGTGGAAACATATTTTGGGATGGAATAATATTTCTAATTTTAGTTTCCCACTGTTTACTAATTTCAATTCTAAAATTTTGTTTTATTAAGATATTAATATTTTGTAACAAGGATTTTAATCTTATGTAAGTGCGATCTTCTCTATTTCGTTTTTTTCTGAAACAATTATTCAATGCTGTTAATATTAAACTTTTTTCTTTATGCAGCTTCTTTAAAATAGGTGTCATGTATCTATCAGTACTATTATATGTTTTTTTTCAGATACACTTGTGTCTATTGTTTTTAAAATTATTTCTTCTAATTGTTTTAAATAGTGATCAATTTCTTCATTAGATAAGTTTTTATTATTTGGTACTATTTTATTTGTTCCCTGTTTTTGTATAGTGTAGTATTTTTTTAAATTCTTTTGAAATTTGTCCCAATTTATTTTACTAAAATTCATTTTGTTTGTACTAGTTTCTTTTTGTTGAAAAATAAATTGTTCTGTTAAATAGGGAGAAATTTTAATCACAATAGCGTCGTGATCACTATCATATGGTAATGTCATTAGATTCGGATCATGAAAAATATTTAATCGACTGTCCGCTATACAGATATCTAAATAAGAATTTTTTGGCTTGTATGTAGGATCATTTGTACCATATAACTTAATTTTATATAAAAGTTCATTTTTGTCTATTCAATTTGTTAGAAAAATACATCGGCTATTGTTTTTGTCATTGAACCAGTCTCTGTGTTTTGCATTCAAATCCCCAGCCATAACATAATAGTTTTTTAGTTTATGTAATTTTAAAATTTTAAAAAGTTGTTCAAATTCAGAATTAAAATATTCTTTATTTGCATAAGACGAGTATACTGAAATTATATTAATTTTTTTGTTTTCTGGAAGATACAGCGATAATAAACAAGTTTCTAAGCTTTTAAAATTATTTAGTTTTGGTTCATTTATTTCTTTGTAATGAAATTGTTTTTTTTATCAAAATAGCAGTACCACCGCCTTGAGTTGAGTTCGGTCTATCTCTTCTAATTATGTTATAATCTTTGTAGGTAAGTCTATGCTTATGATTTAATTTGGTTTCACTTAATAAGAGTATATCTGGTTTATGATTTTCTATGAATTTTAACAAAAAAGATCTTTTACAATTAGAAATTAAGTAATTGACGTTAATAGCCACTATTTTTAAATTTTCAAGTGAGAATGTTTTATGGTCCATAATTAGCATCCGAAAACATGTCAAAAAGAAAATCAATTCTTTTCGTTTGTTCTTTTAGCCCACACTCGATTATATTAATTTTATTATTAATGGATTCTAGCGATCCTTTTATTTCATTTAATATGTTATTTATATTATTATTACTTCGATTAGAATTGTTATTGTTATTATTTTGCTGGTTTCCTAAATGTGTATCAATTCCTTTAACTACATCTGAGAATTTTGTTAAACCGAAGCTTCTTATTATATTGGTACGCGTATCTATTTTTTCTTTATATATTTCTTTTTTCATTTGAATATTTTTCTTAAATTTTATGTAAACTGGGCATCCTTTATATGAAGATGGGTGACCATTGCTTTTGCATAATACGCAAAATAGTTTTTCCTTATTTTCTTCCTTTATTTCTAAAGCACATTTACCAGGTTCATGATTTAAGCACCCTTTAACACATCTATACGTCATTTTGCAATTAAATGCTGCATGGCCAAAACGCTGACAACGTGTACATTGAGCCAGTTCAACTTTTTTAAGCATTTCCCATGAAATAACTTGATTATCAATATATTTTACTTTTTGCAAATTTGAAATATTCCTTTCAGGACTTATTTGTACCAGAAATATAGGTAAGATTACATTATTTTTTTTTTATTTATTTGTTTCTAAACAAAACACTTTAATTATTTGTACTTTTTCTAAATCCATATCTTTTAACGAATTTAGAATAAGATCGGGTCTATCATTTTCATTAAGCCCTTTTAGAACTAATGTTTTTATTTTATCAGATTTAGGAGTATATGTATAAAAGTTACATTCGATATTTTCTAACATAGTTTTTATATTGTTGTAATTCTCTTTATTTTTATTTATAATAGAGTGCTTTTTAGGACCTAACTTTTTTATATAGAAATTATTAATTTTCAATTTTTCTTTTATAATTGTTTTAATATCATTTGGTTCCTGGTCAAAAATTATGATTGGTGGTATTTTATCAATTTTTCTTACCTCTTTAGTTATATTTTTGTTGTTAACAGAATTACATCCATTGTTTTGTGCATTTTTGTCTGTACACGTCATTTGATTTTGTTTCTCATTTTTCTCCCGTGTGATATTAATGAGGTGATCTATTTCATTGTTTTTATGTATTTTGCAATTTTCAATGTCATTAATTTCAATGTCATTATTATTGTTATCTTCTGTTTCAATGTCACTTAATATTGCAAAACTATTTTGCGATGTAGATGGCACATATTTATTATCATTAGTATTTGTTTTTTTAATTAATTTTTTAATGTTTACAAGTTCTTTTTTAAGATTATCATTCTCTATTTGTAAAGAAAATAAATTTTTCTTTTTTCCACCCATTTTTATTGGATTAATTTTTTTTTTCTCAAAGTAAGAACATTTAAACTTTTATTAGTTATTGTATAACTACATTTTTCAGTTTTATTTAATTCACTATTTATTGAGTTTATGTTATCAATATTTTCTGTTCCGTTCATAAGAACAAAACGAATTTAAGGTTTACTATTTCACTACTTTTTATTTTATTTTATTTTATGTACTTTTTTTTAATGTATAAAACAAAAATTTGATTTTATTTTTAATTTTATTTTACCACGAAAATATATTTAATAATTGCTCTGTAATCGATGTGTACTCGATGAGACACTCACAGAGACTCAGAAGGATTAAGGAATTTTTTATATAATTTATCCCAGCACACTTCTATAACTAAAGACTAAATCTCTTGTTTTTTTTGGTATATTTTTAGCACCATGTTTTATTTATTGAAAATTATATTGGGAGTATTATGCATATTAACCAAGGCAGTGCAGGGAACACCATTATCAATTACAAAATTAAATTCAACAGGCGCTTTATTCGAGAGTCAAGGAAATCTATTAATTTATAAAAGTAATATAGAAATTTTTTCAAAATTTAAATTAATACCAATAGAAGAAGTTAATTTGTTCATAGATAATATAGAAAAAATGTTAAATAAATCTTGTTCCTTATTATATAAAGTATTAAAGGAAAATAATTGTAATTAGTGGTTAGATGATATAAATCATTACGGGAAAATGTTAACTAGTGAAATAATTAAAACAAATCACTTTTTTACCATTAGAAAAAAACGAGGTTTAATAGATGGAATAGGTAATATTGCAAAAAGTTTAATCGGAACTATGGATGCACAGGACGCTGAGAAAATTTACGGACTATTAGACAAATTACAAACAGATAACAATCGAAGATTAGAATTAATAAATAAACATGCAGCAGTTATACGTACAGATTTCGAATTTTTAAAGGACGTGACTTTAAACACAACTAAGGGGTTAAAACATTTAGAGAAAAGAGTTCTGATGTTAGAAGAAAAAATTATAAGGGAAAATAACGCCTTGGGCGCAAAAGTAGAATTAAATTCTTATCAACTAGAAATGGACCAAATAGTAAATATGGCAATGTCAAAATTTGGACAGTTACAAGGATTATTACAAGAACAAGGGGAAATCATAACTGCTTTACAAACTAATAAGCTGCATCCATATATTATGGACTCTACAGTCCTAATAAACATAGTAAATAATATAACGAATGGACAAGGACATGACATACTACATTCAGTTCGGACACTTAACAGAATTACGGTAATAGACGTTAATCATCATGAGGGACAAATAGGAATACGAATTACAATTCCATGGTTGGAAAAAGAATTGTATAAATTGCATAAAATATATCCGGTTCCAGTAGAAATAACAGATCACAATTATGCTATTTTAGTTTTGGAAATTAATTACAACAGTAATAACTAACCATCTTATACCATTAAATGAAGAAAACTCATGGTTATATTTGTTCAAAAATGAGCAACAACTCACTAGTTATTGTAATCCAATAACTACCAAAACTATAATATATGGCATAGGAATTTTAAAGTTATTAGATAATTGCTTTTTCATTGTGGGCAATTTAGATTTACCATATAGACATACTTTTAAAACGAATACAAACGAAACGGGGATAACAAGTTGGCTTTCTACATCCATTCCAATAAAAAATGAAATAAATCTAAAAATTCTAAAAAATAATACAAAATTATTAAAATCCACGGAAATTACATTAACGGACGCAGGGGAACTTACAAGGGAATTTGACAAAAAACAAAAACATTGAATGAATTAGAACTAGAATGGGAAGAGGAACAAAAAAGGGAAGAAATGACAAATTACCAACACTTAACAAGTCGTTGGAAAATAGGAGGGCTAGGTAGTTTAGTGGTTTTAATAATAATGTATTTTATTTACAAAATTATAATTAATCGTTGTAAGAAAACTAATAATAAAGTTCAAAAAACGGATCAATCTAATGGGGAAATCCCATTATCTTCTATATCTGAAAAGAAACTCGTGGGACCAGGTACTGTAAACGCAATAGGCAATAGTTCGAAAACTTTAAATTTTTCACAGTTATCTTTTCCTACACCGAAATTACCGGTACTTCACAACTCTTAAGTTGAATAATTAACTAATTATTAACTAATTATTAACTAATATATAAAACCCCTATATAATAGAATTAACTAATAAATAAGACCCCTATATAATAGGATTAACTAATAAATACGATCACTATATAGTAATAAGTATATATATAAAAAACAAAACAAAAAAACCCTAAAAATTTTCTCACTTAGATTCATAAACAATAAGTAAAGCGTAACAGGGAATAACAAAGAGAAAAAGAAACGGGATAACAAAATAAAATCTTTTTTTAATAATTTTTAATTATATTTTAATAAAAAATATCGTTTTTTTTATCATATACATTGTTTTTATTATTTTTTTTAATTTTTAAGAAAAAACAAAAAAAAAAAAATTATTTTTAAATTTTAATATAAAAATATCATTATCATTCTTATATTACAATCAACATATTTTTAATAATTTTTTTATGTTTTTTTTATATATACATTATTTTTTTTATATAATTTTTTTAAATTTTAATTTAATTTTCAGTTAATATAAATTTTTTTATAATGTAATTTTTTTTTCTAAAACATTTTTTTTAATATAATTTTTAATATTACAACATTTCATTTAATATAATTTTTTAATTTATAAGTAATGTAATTTTTTTTCTCTCAAACTTAATTTTTCTTTAAATTTTTTCACATTTCAACAATTTTGTTTAAAAAAAAAATATAATTTTTTCCTATATCAAATATAATATTTTTCATAAGTTCATTTTTCCTAAAAAAAAAAAAAAATTGTTTTTTTATTTTTATTCAATATAAAAAAAAGGAAACTAACCTTTATTGAATTTAATGGTAATACTTGTGGTATTTTCTTCGCTTGGAAAGGTTGCGGGGAAGTGACACCCCTGGATGTAGGTGGGAGTAGTGGTATGTAATGTGTTCTTTTCGGCTAAAAGGCCGCTTACACACCACGTACTGCCATGCCTTCTGAGGGTTATGAGTCATGAGGTGCCGGGTGAAATGCCCCTTATGACTCGATTGGTACCCACAGAGGGCACACAACCGGGAACGGTTCGCTGTACTATGCTGAGTAGCCTGGCCGGCCCGGTCGACCGCAACCTCCCCAAACGTTTTTTCAACAGTATATTCTTCATTAATTTCGTTCCCCATCGTAACGATTTCAGTTGTTATCATATCCTCACCCAAGGAGATGTTAACCTCTTCTTCAACTCTTTCTATAAAAATATATTATGATTTTTTCTAACAATTTTTAGTATAATTTTTTTATACAAACCAATTATTTTAAATTTGTGGAGGATAACCATACATTTTTTTATACTAAAAAACAAAAAAAGAAGGGGGGGAACGAAAAAGTAGTTAATATAAATTATAAATTATAATATATAAAAAGTTTTTAAATAAAAAAAAATATACTTACTGAAACGACATTTTTTTTGTTGTATTTTTTATTTTTCACTACTTGTCTGAAGAAGTATAAATTAATACTAAATTAATTCTTTAATAAGGCATTAAAAAACTAATTATGCATCCAAAAAGTGCATTGGATAGCACAAAATTATAATTTTTTACTCTTAATACAATTTTTACACAAAACCCCTAATGAACAAATACATAAGTTGATTGTATTTGCAATTAGGTATATAAGATAATTTTGTGCATTAGTAAACATACTTTACATATACATATTATTATACGATTTTTTTTAATATAAAAATTTTACAATTCTTACGACGAGCGAAATAAGGTGGATTTATATGGGAAAGATAAAAAAAAAGAGAGAGTTCATTTAGAGTAATTAGTAATTATGTCTCATTTAATATAATATTTATGTATCATCAATAATTTTTTTTGATCATGGGTTTTTTTTTTGAATAATTAATATCCTACAACAAAACTCATAAAAATGTTGTACAAAATTAATTGGAGATTTTATATGTTTTACTACATAGATAGTAAAGTTTTAAAATAATGTATATTACAATCTTGTCCTCTATTTTTTTATTATTATCTTTATATTACCTTTAATGTTGTATAATTTTATTATCAAACTAAAGAAAACAAAACTAGTTTGGCATAGATTTAACTATTTTTTTTATTATTATTGATACAAACAAATAGAAATACAGAAATCTAATATTGTTTTAACAAAAAAATTTTCTGTTAAATTTTTACATAAATTTAATTTTATTTATTTATAAATTTAGTTATTAATTTTTTATAAAAGTCACAAATTCTCCAATTCTCAATTTAAATGTTTGATTCTAAATTTTGTAATTTTAAATTCTTTCTTATATTATTTTAATAGTTTTAATTTTCTAAGTAAAATTCTTTTATTATTTTTATTTTTCTTAATAAACAACTTTTTAGCAGAATTCACTGCTCTAATATTACTTTTACTGTTTTCTTATTTTTCAAATTTAAAAATTCAATTTTTTTTTTCTTTCTCTTTTCTACAAAATAATTGATAATTTTTTTTATTACAAAACAAAAATAACAAAATTACAAAAATAACAAAAAAAATATTTTCAAGTTTTTTTTACAAAATAATAAATTTAATATATGTAATATAAAAAATTGATTTTATTTATTTATTTTTTTACTTATAAATATTTTCAAATTGAAATATAATCAAAATAAAGATTTATTTCTTTTCTTTCGACCGTCTAATTTTTTTCATTACCTCCTGAAAAGTAAACAAAATGTATAAAACAAATTTTTTTTCTAGAAATTTTCTTTACTTACGGTAAATTATGATTTTTATGTTTAGGGCGATAAGCCCTAAATAGGTAATTGTTAACCACCAAGGAAGATACCTTCCGAGGTGGTATATTCTCCTTATTTTTAGGGAAAACCACGGTCGTGGCTAAACTTGTTACACTGCCGTTATCAGACATAATTAATTAATTGAATTAAAAACTAAATTTTTAACTTTTATATTATAATTATGTATTAGTAAGCATTATTAAATAAAAAACAACAGGGTAATTAAGTTTTTTTTAAGAAAAAAATTTTTGAATAAAATAAGAAGGGGAGCGTGAACGCTCAAAAACAAATAATAGGGATAATATAAAAAAAAAAAAAATCTTATCCTTATTCCTTAAATTCCTATTCCTTTTCTTAAATTTTAATAGATATATGCATTTTATTTGTCTATATTTAAAAAACATAAATTTTATTAAAAATAAAATAACTTATAATAAAATATACATACATATATACACATAATTATAATATTTAATATATAATTTTATTTAAACCTTTATTAAAATTTAATTTTTATTAATAAAATAAAACCAAAAGGATTTTTTTTTAAGTTTTTAATATAAAATAAAACAAAAGGATTATTTTTTAATATAAAATATTATATAAAACTTTATTTAAAAATTAAAGGATTTTTTTTCTAGATTTTGTTAAAAAAAAAAAATCAGTAAGATTTTAATTGTATTAAAATAAAAAAAAAACAAAAAAAAGGGATATATATAAAAGAAAAAAATATAAAAAATGTAAAGAAAAATATAATTACAAGAATATAAAAATATTTTTAAAAAAATATATATAAATAAAATTAAAAGAAATATATTATTTATAAAAGAAATTTATAAAAGAAAGTATCAATTAAAATTAAAGAAAGGAAAAATGAAAAAAAATCTAGTATACAAAGATATAAAAATTTTTAGTAAAAAAATATTTAACAATATTTACAAAAAAAATGTTTAGAAAATATATATATATATAAAAAGTAAATGAAAAAATTTAAAATACAAAATATATATTAATAAAAGAAATTGTTAGTAAATATATACAAATATACATAGTTTTTATTAAAAAATCAAAAACAATATATAAAAAAATATATATATAAATATAATTTTAAAATATCAGAGTCGAAGAAAAATTTCTTCGACCCTTATATTTTTTCTAAGAGGGAAGGTGTTGTGAATTGAGGCACCCTGTGCTTCAATTCACAACGGAAATTATAAAATTCCAATCCATTTCAAATTAATTAAATTATTAAAATTAATTATTCAAAAAACAAAAGTTTCAAATTACGCGTTGCTCGTGCACAGAGAAATAATTTAATTTAATTAATAATAATTTCTCTGTGCTGACAACGCGTAAAATCAATGAGTCAATTAAATTAAAATTGATTTTAAATATTTTGTTGGAGAAGCTGATTGGTTTTCCAAAATCTTATTGGAAAGATTTTGGAAAGCCAAAAAAGCTCTCCAACAAAATAAAAAAGAAAGAAAAATTAAAACCAAGGCCAGTTGATAAAAAAAAAATTAAGTTTGAATTTTAAAATCGGAATTATTATGTCCAGTCGATCGGATAAAGAAAAGCTCTATTAAAAACGTAAAATTAAATTTGTTAATTTAGTCAATTGATCCGGAAAAAAGTTTGATTTAAAAAAAATAGTAATTTAATTTGAAATAAAAAGGTTTTAAAAGATCAGTCGGAAACATTAAAAAGTTTATTTGAATAACAAATTAATAAGTCAGTCAGGAAATATCAAAAAAGAATTATATTAATAAATAGTTTTGTGAAAGTAAAAATTTGTGAAGGAATTTAAGAATTTTAAGTTAAGCTAACATATTAATTAACTTTAAAAAAAACAATTAAATTAATTAAGTAAACAAAACAGAAAAGATTATATTAGTGGAAATAAAAATAATTCAATACAATAAATAGATAAAAATAACAAATAAAGATTTTTTATACGTAATAAGAACTGAAGGAGTTTTATTTTAAAGAAGAAAAGTTAAAGTGAAAATTAGAGAAAGTAAAGGTGAGATTAAAACAATATAATATACAAAATTTATGATTGTAATTTTTATATTACAACATGCTCTACATTACAAAAAATTGCAAGAAATTGGAACAGATGCTATAATTTCTAACCATTAATAGCAATTTGATGAAAACGGTTTAAAACTTTATACTTTTCAGCAAAGTATTGTTCGGTAAATATACTATTTGTAAAATGTAATTTCTATCATTTTAATTTTTTTTTGTATCGTAGATGCAGGTGGAACATCTATATGATTATTAATATACGAAAAAGAAATATGGCAATGTGTCCAGAAAGCACACAACAGAAAGTATAAAAAACATAATATAATATTAAAATTAATACCTATTATATAAAAATAATATATTAATTAATATATATATATATTAATATAAAAATAATACATTAATTGATGTTAGTATCTTGACAATGTGCAGATGTAGATGGTGTATTTTATAATATATAAAAATGCAATTTTGTAATATAATAATAATAATATTAATATGAAATATTGAATGAAATATTATAATTTTAAATACTATATGTAATAAAATTAAGAATTATAATTTACTTTGTAATTGTATGTTTATTTTCAGAGTGGAAGCTATTTCATCAGAAAATCTCTTCCGAAAATGAGTTATTCCATAGGATTTATTGCTTTTCGTAGTTGAAATGTAACGGAAACTTGTTCTGACTGAAAAAGATTATATTGATTTCAATAGCAAAAAAGCAATAAATATTATGGATTAATTCAGTTTTAGAAAAGATTTTCTGATAAAGAGTCTTTACTGTGTAAAGGTACTGAAAGGCCCTGAATTTGAAAATGTACTGAAAAGCCCCTGAATTTAGAGCATTATTGAAAAGGTACTGAAAAGGCCTTGAGTGGATGAAAGTTTACTTTGTATGTATTGGTGTATAACCACTGAATTTTTTCCAAACTCCCTATATGATTTCACTGTAAATGGAAGGCAGACATTCAGAGTCATTTTGGTTATCAGGACTATGAATTGTTTAAAAATGCACCAGATAAATATCTTGATTTACTAGCAAAGGTATATAATAAAATGCTGCAAAGAGGATGTATTGAGCAGAGCTTTGTCGAGTCAGTGATATTTGCATTCTAAAGAAGAACAATCCTAACGATGTGAACACACACACTGTTATGTGGAGAATTTGGAAATTAATAATTAAAATAAATTCTTCACAAACACTTTTTGTTTTTCTTTAATGTATTTATTTCTTTAATGTATGTATTTATTTATTTATTACAGTATTTGTATTTATTTATTTTATTAACAAAACCTGTATTTATTTATTTTATAAATAAGAATTATTCATTAATTTTAATATTACTTATTTTTATGTCTACAGTTTTCTGACTTTTTTCTGTAATGTTCTTTAATCGTAAAAGTTTTTCCTTATATGGGAAAATTTTCGAATTTTAAAATTTAGAAACGCCTTTTTCGAAAATTATCGGCAAATTGAAATAACGCATTAACACGCGCAAATTACTTTCTCTCTCACATTTGGTGATATTGAACTATCGGTCAGATATTCAATTGATCGTAATTTGATCCTCACCAAATATAATTTTATTTAAAAATTAAATGCATATTTTGGCAATTATACATGCGCTGTATAATTGTGCATTTTTTTGTGAATTTAATAAATATTGTATCTGTTAACTATATGCGTATATAATTGACTAAAAAGAATGATGCAATATTTTATGTTTATTTTGTCATAAATAACTTAAGGTTATTTATGATTTAGGAAAAGCAATAGGTTTATGAGATGTGTAATAAATATATATCTCAATGTTTCTTTATTATCATTGGGATATATGTTTATGCCACATGCGTGGTTATGAGGATTTGTGTGGCCTCATAACACCCCTGCCTCCTTATAATAAAAGAAAGTTGAAAGAAATGAAACTTTCTTTTTGCATTGAAGTAATTAAAAAAAAAATTATTTTCTTAAATTCTAAATATAATTTTGCATGTATTTTAGACAATTTATTTTAATGTATATTTTAATACGCTAATATATATATATATAATTTTTTTTTTTTCGTTTTGATTTTTTTTTTATATATCTTAAAATTAATTTACAATATGTATATTTATATGAAATATTAAATTACAAAACAATATTGAGTAAGGTTATGAATGTTTTTTTTTTTTTTGTAATATATATATATAATGTTCAATTTATTTATTTTGCATATATGTATGTATATAAGATTAAAAGTAGGTTTATTTTCTGGTTTTTTTTTTTTTGAATATATTTTTGTTTTTTTTTTTTAGTCATTTGCTGGAGTAGAATATATTGTTTTATTTTAAGATATTTTCTATAAAAATAATATAGTAATATAATTAATGTTATTACTATGGTTACGCTTATTATGATTGTAATATGGGTTTCTGTAAGGAATTTTTACTTCTTTGTATGTTGGTTTTTGTAGTGTATTTATATTTATGCTAAATTTGTCTAGATTAAAATCCTCCATATGTTGGATTTGTGGTGAAACTATTGTCATATTTTCCGGAATATGTATAGATATATTTGGCAATAAACTTTCAAAAATATAGGAAATTGGTTTAAATTCTGTGTCTGAAATTTGAGCTTGTAAGTTAATTTGTTGTGTAAAAGCTTTACAATTTTCTTGTAGCTTAAAAATACCGCTACCTATTAATTTTTCAATTTAAGAGATGGTATTACATATTATTTTTATTGTGGTTGGTCTTGGCACTACATATAACCATGAATTAGGTTCGAATAGATTAGACCAAATTTCATGTGTGAGTTTAAATAGTTTTATTTCGCAATTTGTTTGATTTTGATTTCCATAATGTAGGTTAATTTCGCAATTTGGAATGTTTGTGCTATGGTAAATTAAATTTTGATAACATAGATAATTATCTATTTGATATTTGATGCATTGATTTAAATCTGCTCTGTTTAGGGAAATGTAGCGTTGCAAATCTTCATTAATCGCTATAAAATCACTTGTTGTTTTTATATAATAAAATAAATTTTTATCATATCGAATTGGTAAACTTGTAGCAAAGCCGTATATAATATATTATATACGGCTTTGCTTGTAGATTTGTATAGGTCAAAAGATTCAGATACTAATGGTATTTTTACCTGTATTAATAAATTTTGGTTTGAATAAATTGGTTCTAAATAATTGTGTTTAAAAATCTTAAATTTAATCTGTTTAAATTAAATGGGAATTTTTTGTTATTAGTTTGTTCTAATTGTATTTGACGAATTGCTTGTGTGAAAGTATTTGAGTTTAGAAATGTATTACTCAATTTACCAAGTTTGGATTCTTGTATGAAATCAATTATTTGGTTTTGATTTGTTATAATAATATGTGCAAAAGTTATGACAATTGTTGACGTTTCGTCGAATAAATGTAGTGTCATTTCTAATTCAGTTAAGTTATATACCCGAGTTATCATTTTATTTAATTCTGTACGTATTGTTTTAAAATTTTTATTTAATTTGTGATCAGTAATATTATAGTTATTAATTAGATCAGAAATAATTGTGGTTTGTGCTTCTTCTATATGAAACAGGTTTAAATTATTTTCAGTTATGGTTTTTAATGCATTATCTATTTGTTCGGCATCATCAGAATCCATTGTACCAAATAAATAAATTTGAATTTTACCGAGACCATTTATTATACCCCGTTTTTGCCTTTTTTTCCATCAAATGGTTTTTTAGATGTAGTAGTTATTTCCATTGGCATTTTGGTTTTGTTATAAGTTTTATTTTTCTGACAAATTATACAAGATTTGATGTAATTTTCAATGTCATTATACATATTTTTCCATTTGTATTTTAATTTTATTCTGTTAAATGTTCTCATAATACCCTGATGACCACCGAGAGGTGCATCATGATATTCGTAAATAATTTGTTTTATTTCTTTTGGGTCTACAATATTAATTTGTTTTGTATCTGAGTTTTCTTTTGGATGTTTATCACTAAAGATATCTTTTTCTATATCAATTAGTGGTTGTTCATTCTTTTTGCTTCTTGTGATCATGTTGACTTGAGTGATATCAAGTCTTGACAGAGCGTCAGCATTAGAATTTAAGTGACCTGATTTATGTATGACAATGAAATCATATTCTTCCAATTTTATACGCCATCTCATAACTCTGGAAGATGGGTCTTTTAAATTGAAAATCCACACTAAAGGTTTATGATCTATAACTATGGTAAATTTACGTCCATATACATAAGGACGAAAATGAGTTACAGCCCATACAACTGCTAGTGCTTCCTTTTCAAATGTTGAATAATTTTTTTCGGCATTATTTAATACACGACTTGCGAAAGATATTGGTAAATCCTGATTTTCAGAATTGCATTTTTGCGATAGTACGGCTCCTATGGCCTCGTTACTAGCGTGTGTGGTGATAAAGAAATGTTCTTTGAAATTGGGATATTGTAAAATTGGATATTTTATTATAGATTTTTTTAATATACTAAATGATTCATCACAGAATGCACTTCATATAAATTTTGTATCTTTCTTTAATAATTTATTAAGTGGATTTGCTAGTTTTGCAAAAATTTTTATAAATTTTCTATAATAGCCTATTAAGCCTAGAAATGATTTTACCTGTTTCGTCGTTTTAGGAGGTAAAATATTTTGCACAGTTTGTATTTTGGTTGGGTCTGGTTTTGTTCCTACTTCCGAAATTACATGACCTAAATACATAACTTCTCTATGTAAAAACTTGCATTTGTCTGGTTGTAATTTTAAATTGTACTTTTTTAGAGCTTTTAGTACCAAAACCAGTTTTTTATTATGATCCGCTAAGTTTTTACAATATATAAATATATTATCTAAATATACTAAACATTTTATTCCTTGTAAACCAGTAAGCACAACGTTCATCAATCTTTGAAAAGTTGGAGGTGCGTTACGTAATCCAAAAGGCATGCGATTAAATTCAAAGTGACCATGACTTGTACTAAACGCGGTTTTTGGCTTGTCGGCTTCTTCCACCTCTATTTGATGAAAACCACTTGCCAAATCTAACGTACTAAAATATCTTGATTCACCTAATTGTCACAAAATGTCCTCGATGTTAGGAGGGGTATGCATCAGGTATTGTGATTTCGTTTAGTTTACGAAAGTCCACAACCACACGCCATTTCTTTTTCCCATCTGGCCCGGACTTTTTAGGTACAACTAGAAGTGGTGAATTCCAAGGACTACAGCTTGGCCGTATTACACCATCATCAAGCATATTTTTACCTGCGCGTTTATTTCGGATTTAAATATACTAAACATTTTATTCCTTGTAAACCAGTAAGCACAACGTTCATCAATCTTTGAAAAGTTGGAGGTGCGTTACGTAATCCAAAAGGCATGCGATTAAATTCAAAGTGACCATGACTTGTACTAAACGCGGTTTTTGGCTTGTCGGCTTCTTCCACCTCTATTTGATGAAAACCACTTGCCAAATCTAACGTACTAAAATATCTTGATTCACCTAATTGTCCCAAAATGTCCTCGATGTTAGGAAGCGGATATGCATCAGGTATTGTGATTTCGTTTAGTTTACGAAAGTCCACAACCACACGCCATTTCTTTTTCCCATCTGGCCCGGACTTTTTAGGTACAACTAGAAGTGGTGAATTCCAAGGACTACAGCTTGGCCGTATTACACCATCATCAAGCATATTTTTACCTTCGCGTTTATTTCGGATTTATGCACTTCAGCTAATCGATAAGGTCGCCTATTTATTGGTGATTTAGAAGGGTCTGTATAGATTTCATGAGTTGTAGCTTTAGTAGTTGATAATTTATCACCTTCTATATAAAATAAGTGATTAAATTCCCTACATATATTTAATATTGAAGTTTTTTCTTCTGAATTTAAATGTTTAAGATTTAGATTTTGTTTTAAAATATGTAGTCTATTTTCTACTACATTTTGGTTATCAGTTTGATCAATTTTATACACATTAAAATTTTTAATTGGTTCAAAATGAATTTTGAAATTATTCCCAATTTCTATGGGATGATTTGAGGTGTTTAATACACTTAAATATATATGACCATTTTGTGGTGCAAATAAAGTGTTGGATATTATTAATCCTTCATTATTTTCTATTGTGTGCGCTAAAATCAGTACTTCATCTTCGAAAGTAACTGGACCATATTTAATTATTTTTTCAGATCTAGCTGGTATGGTTATTCTTGTTTCTATTGCTTCAAAAAGAAATGGTATGAAAACTTTATTGAATTGGAATTTAATTTGATTTTTGCCATAATTTATTATAGCATTTGTTTTATTTAAAAAATTTTCTCCAATTATGCCAACCAATTGATTGGGAAATTTTGTTTTACTATATGAAATTTTACTAGATATTTAATATTATGCTTTGGTACAAGTATATTTAAAATTGTAGTACCTAATGTTTCTATAGGCTCTGGTCCGATACCTTTAATTTTTATGGATGATATATCCACTTCAGTGTCGTCACTTAAAGCATTTACTTTAATGAGACAAATATTTGCACCGGAATCTATTAAAAATTTAGTTGCATTATTTTCAGTTCCAGTGAGATTTAATGATAATGTACTAGAAAATGTTTTATTTTCTACCTGATTTAAAAAAATTGTATTGGGTTCAGAATGTACTTGTGCTTTAGTGAGTATTTTATTCATTGAATTTTCGCACGTTATTGTACTATCATTAGAATTTGTTAATTTCTTTGTATTTATGATTTGTATTTTATCCGATTTACTATTTGTAAACTTTCGGGAATTTGAATTTTCAATTGAATTTATTGAACTTGAATTTTTATTATCCGGATTACCAATATTGGAATTACGGGAATTTGATTTTTTAGTTAAATTTATTGATTTGAATTTTTATTATCCGGATTACCAATATTGGAATTACGGGAATTTGATTTTTTAATTAAATTTGAATTTTTATTATTTTTTAGTGAGCACCTTTTAAAACTTTCGCCTGATTCCGGGTGCTGATCAGTATCGGCGTTTGAGAGTTTTCCGAAACCTGCTTCTTTTCGAGGTTGAATATCCTTTTTCTACCTCTATTACATGGCCTTCCTTTTTACAATAGTTACATACAATGGGCGTTTTGTGAACTACACTCACTTGCGGCCTATTGTATGTTTGATTAAATTTCGGAAATTTATTTCCTACCGTATTATTATTGTTATAGTTATTATTATTGTTATTGTTATTATTGTTATAATTATTGCTTTTCCTACGACAATTTTTTGTATTGTGCGTAGTTGTTTTGCAATGTGAACAATATAATTTATTGGCTTCTGATTTATTCTGGATTTTATTGATTTTCTCCTCTTGCGAGGCTAAATCAATTACGGCTGTGAGTGTATCTAGTCTCGCTGCTCTAAGGATTAATCGTAAGGGATCTCTTAACCCATTTATGAAACTATTCAAAACTGTTGTTTCGTTTAGTTTTCTGATTGATTGTGATCCCCCATCCAATTCCGACGTACTAGACATGTTTAATTCATCATACAGTTTTTCAGCCCTACTTGCATATTGGCTAACTGTTTCGCGAGTTTCCTGTGATAAACCGAAAACATCCGCCATTACCAACTGTACCGCTCTAAGTTTCGAAAAATTGGCATTAATTGTCTTTTTTATATCATCCCAATTCTCGTAAGTATGATATCTTAAAATTAAATTGTAGGCTCTACCTACTAGCTTGGATGTTATGACATCCAAAAAATCCCCCTTTTCCTCGGGTGTTTTTGCCCTTTTATATTGCATATCTGCAATTTGCATAAATCTATGCAATTCATATGAATTTCCTTTAAATTCAGGAATCATTTTTATAGCTTGTGATATATCAAAAGAAGCCATAATGGAATTTATATTATTATTAAGTTGAACTTCTTCTTTATTTGTTAAATTATTAGTGGTGTGCACCACCGAATTAGTGGCTATTTCACGATTATCACTACTTCCGGTTAAATATGAAAATTTTATTTCCGGAGGAGTTCGTGATAATTGCAAGGATTTTTGAAATGGATTTGGATTTTCCACTTCAGAATTTTCGTCAGAGCTTTCTGTATTATTTAGTTTTTTAATTTTTCTATTTCGTAGACTTATATTAAAGTCTATTCCCGACATGTATAATTGAAAAAATTACAAGATAAAAATGTCAAATTTTTTTTTTCTTTTAAAATTTTTTTTTTTTTAAATTAGCAACGACACAAACAGAGAATAATAAAAAAAAATAATATAATATATATTTTTTGTTTTTTTGTACCTCTTTTTTTATATATATATACATATACTAAAGTATTTTTTTTTTGTTTTAATTGAATTATATATTCAATTTTATGCGTTTTTTTTTTTATTTTTATTTATTGAACATTTTTATATATATATATTTTTTTTTTTTTTGTATTATTAATTTTGTTTCGACAAAAAAAAAAATATTTATTGTAAAAAAAATTGACTTTAAATTATTATTTTATATATAGTATATATAGAAAATTACTTTAGATAAAAACAATTTAAATTTATGAAAACGTTCTTTTTTTATTTGACTTACATATTTGGTTTTGCTGAATCTGTAGATAAACTTCTTTTAGATGCTTCTTTTGCTGCTGCTCTTGCTCTTATTTCTTCTTCTTTTACTTTTTGTTCTTTTTCTAATCGGCGTCTGGTAAAATATACTTCAATAGTATCTGTTTCGTAGCCGTCGCTGTCTATTTTGTATCCTTCGTCGTTGTACATAAAAATTGATTTTTCAAAATAGAAAAATTATTATAAACGGCGCTTGGGGCCTCCGTTTATTACGGTTCCACTTCGTGTTAAATTTTTTTTTTTTTTGTATTTTTAAATTTTCGACTAGTTAAGCAGATGCTTTACTTAACTAATCCCACCGCTGCCACTAATTATGTTATGTGGAGAATTTGGAAATGAATAATTAAAATAAATTCTTCACAAACACTTTTTGTTTTTCTTTAATGTATTTATTTTTTTAATGTATGTATTTATTTATTTATTACAGTATTTGTATTTATTTATTTTATTAACAAAACTTATATTTATTTATTTTATAAATAAGAATTATTCGTTAATTTTAATATTACTTATTTTTATGTCTACAGTTTTCTGACTTTTTTCTGTAATGTTCTTTAATCGTAAAAGTTTTTCCTTATATGGGAAAATTTTCGAATTTTAAAATTTAGAAACGCCTTTTTCGAAAATTATCGGCAAATTGAAATAACGCATTAACACGCGCAAATTACTTTTTTCTCTCACATTTGGTGATATTGAACTATCGGTCAGATATTCAATTGATCGTAATTTGATCCTCACCAAATATAATTTTATTTAAAAATTAAATGCATATTTTGGCAATTATACACGCGCTGTATAATTGTGCATTTTTTTGTGAATTTAATAAATATTGTATCTGTTAACTATATGCGTATATAAATAACTAAAAAAAATGATGCAATATTTTATGTTTATTTTGTCACAAATAACTTAAGGTTATATATGATTTAGGAAAAGCAGTAGGTGTAGGAGATGTGTAATAAAGATATTATTGTATATGCTTATGCCACATGCGTGGTTATGAGGATTTGTGTCGTCAGAGCTTTCTGTATTATTTAGTTTTTTAATTTTAATTTTTCTATTTCGTAGACTTATATTAAAGTCTATTCCCGACATGTATAATTGAAAAAATTACAAGATAAAAATTTAAAATTTTTTTTTTCTTTTAAAATATTTCTTTTTTTAAATTAGCAACGACAAAAACAGAGAATAATAAAAAAAAATAATATATATATATTTTTTTGTGTAGGAAAACAAGTTATTAAAAAAAAATTATTCGTAAAATGAAAATGACAGCAAGAAAATTGTAACAAAACAGAATTGAGGAAAAAAAAAATTATTATTAAAAATTTTTTTTTATACTACAAAGAATATACCTCTTTTTTGATATATATATACATATACTAAAGTATTTTATTTTTTTTTAATTGAATTATATATTCAATTTTATGCGTTTTTTTTTTATTTTTATTTATTGAACATTTTTATATATATATATTTTTTTTTTGTATTATTAATTTTGTTTCGACAAAAAAAAAATATTTATTGTAAAAAAAATTGACTTTAAATTATTATTTTATATATAGTATATATAGAAAATTACTTTAGATAAAAACAATTTAAATTTATGAAAACGTTCTTTTTTTATTTGACTTACAGCATGTTGAAAGGATTTCTTGAATATTTGGTTTTGCTGAATCTGTAGATAAACTTCTTTTAGATGCTTCTTTTGCTGCTGCTCTTGCTCTTATTTCTTCTTCTTTTACTTTTTGTTCTTTTTCTAATCGGCGTCTGGTAAAATATACTTCAATAGTATCTGTTTCGTAGCCGTCGCTGTCTGTGTTGTATCCTTCGTCGTTGTACATAAAAATTGATTTTTCAAAATAGAAAAATTATTATAAACGGCGCTTGGGGCCTCCGTTTATTACGGTTCCACTTTGTGTTAATAAATATTGTATCTGTTAACTATATGCGTATATAAATAACTACAAAAAATGATGCAATATTTTATGTTTATTTTGTCATAAATAACTTAAGGTTATATATGATTTAGGAAAAGCAGTAGGTGTAGGAGATGTGTAATAAAGATATATCTCAATGTTAAAATCCAAATTAAATTCTAATTAGAAAATTTATAGTAACAACATAACCTAAAAAAAAAATTAACAATAGCAAAAGTGATTTGCAACTTTTATCTACTGTAACAAGTATTAAGCTAGAATGGATAAGTTAATTGAACATATGAATAACCAATTTAGTATTCTAAAAAAGGAAATACAACAAGATAGAGAAGAAGATCGTAAAGTTTTAGAAAAAACCAAATGTGAAATTGTTGCTGAAATAAAATCAAGTGTTGGTGGCAAAATTCTATTACTGGAAACCCAAGTTAAAGGGGCCCAACTAGTGATTAAAAAACAACAAAAAACAACCAATCAATTAGAAATATTAACTAAGAAAAACAATTTTCTAATATTTGGGTTGAAAGAAGTTGAAGAAGAAAAGCTATTGGAGTTGGTAATTCATTTTATTAAAAATATATTAAAAGTTAATATTTGTAGCCAAGAGATAAACTTTGCTAAAAGATCGGGCAAAAAAGATCCAGAAGTTAAAGCTATGCCTGTAATCGTTGGTCTGATAAACAATTGGAAGAAAGAAGAGATTTTCAGAAATATTAAACTTCTAGAACCAACCGACTTCTACATAAAAAGTGATTTTACTTTTAACCAAAGGAAAATTAGAGCAAAACAATAGAAACGAAAAACTACTGGAAAGTGAAAGTAAAAAAGTTGAAATTAAAAATAACCTGTTAATTGTAGAAGGAGAGAAAATCGATATTGCTGCAGTAGTATATAAACATTTAATTACTATTGAAACTCCAAAGAGAAATAGATCACCACCAACTGATACTGAAGTGTACAATAAAAACAAAAAAAAAATAGATCAACTAGTGTAACAAGGATCAGAAAAAACTCTGTTAACAAACAACCAACTCTAACGACAGAGAAAGAACCAGCTGAAATAGCTAGCGTAGCAACATAATATTAGTATAATATTAGTACAAACACATTTATTGGCAACGAACCGGAACTGAATAGGATAACGAGCACTTTTTAACGATTAATAGAAATTAAGAACTGAATATATATGAGGAAGGCAACGGGAAACCACCTCACGAATAAATTCCCTAGTAAAACAACATTGAATATGAAAAATACAACTAGCAAAAAAAGAAGCAAAACATGTAACATCAACAACAGAAACTCGCATAATCAACATAGCAGGGGTGTTGGATTTATAGTAAATAAAAATTTAATGTGGTCACGTACCAGTTGCTGCAAAAATAAAAATCAAATTTAAGAAAATTACTAATAGTAGTCACGTAAATAAAATTAATCTTTCTCTTTTAGATGAGCCTGAAATAGCTAACGATATCAAAGCTAAAATTAATAATGGGTTGGAATCAGCTAAAACCCAATTTTAGATGACAGGATATTAATTTAACAGGGGACGCTTTTACAAAACCTTTCTTAGATACTGCGGATGAATTATCCAAAACAAATTCAAATACAAACAATGGATGACCAACGAGATCATAATTTTAATGCATGAAAGAGCTATTATTAATAAAAAAATAAATCAGACTAAATACAAAGAAATCAACTGGGTTATTAAAAGAAAAATAAGAGAAGTAAAAAATAAGTTCTGGCAAACGCAATGTGAAGAAATAGAGAAATTAGAGAAACAGCACAACAGCTACACAAAAAGATCAAACAGATTACCAACCTAAATAGGAAAAAAATACATGGGGTGTTGAAAGACTGTGACGGAAAAATTATTTTGTACCCAGAAATTAGGCTGACAAGATGGAAGAATTATATCACAGAGCTTTTTAATGATGATAGACCTACACTTCCCAACAGTTCGGTCGATGTTGGTCCAGACATCCTAGAATCAGAGGTAAGAGCAGTGATTAAAAAATGTGAAAAACGATTAGCAGCAGGTCCTGATATAATACCAAATGAGTTGCTGAAATTAATCGACGAAGATGGTATTGAATTGCTTACTAATGTCTTTAACAAGATATACAAAAAAGGAATAATCCCGGACGAATGATTGAAATCGACGTTCACCATCTTACCTAAAAAGTACTGCGCATCAACATGTGGGGACTATAGGACCATAAATTTGATGAGCCACTCGCACTCCCTAAAAATACTGCTAGAAATAGTACATGAGAGGATATATAAGGAACTCGAAGTGGACATCAGCGAAACGCCGTTTGGCTTTCGTAAGGCTTTAGGCACGAGAGATGCACTTTTTATGTTCAACACTGTTATACAAATACAAAGATAAAGATGCATAGATATGAATAGAGAAGTTCACTCTTGTTACGTAGACTTCGAAAAAGCATTTGACCTAGTCCAGCATGGAAAATTAATAGAAATCCACAAAAGCAAAGGCCTAGACAACAATGACATCAGGTTTATTGAAAATTTATATTGGAGACAATCTGCAGTTGTCAATACGCCTGACGGTTATACGGAGAGTATAAAGATAAAAAGAGGAGTAAGACAAGGGTGCATCCTATCACCACTACTTTTCAATGCTTATGCTGAATGTATCTTCAACGAATCAGTATTTAATTTGGAAATTGGCATTAAAATTAATGCAAAACGAATATTGTTGATTAAATATTCGTTTTGCAGATGATGCAGCGCTACTAGCAGAGAATAGTTCTGACTTAAAAATCATGATTGAAAAACTATATCAGAGTTGCAAAAAGTACGGCCTTAATATTAACATCAACAAAACAAAATATATGATAATGGGTAAGAATCCGAGTAGTAGTCATATTTTACGTATGAACGGAAACGAAATAGAAAGAGTTAAGAAAGTTAAATATCTCGGAACAATTATTGAACAGAATGCTAGCACCGGGATAGAATTATTATCTAGAATTGAACAGGCTAGAGCTACCTTTAGGAAAATGGCCAATATCTTTTGTAAAAATGAAATCAAATTAAGATTAAAGATTAGAATGTTAAAATCATATATTTGGCCAATCTTGTTGTATGGTGCCGAAACATGGACACTACGGAAAGGTGACATCAAAAGGATTAAGTCGTTCGAACTATGGGTTTATAGAAGAATACTGAGAGTAAGCTGGATAGACAGAGTCACTTATATTGAAATCTTACGTAGAATCGGCACAGAAGCATCCTTGGTATACACTATAAAAGAAAGGACACTGAACTACTTGGGCCATATTATGAGAAAAAGCAAGTATAGAATTTTGCAGTTTGTTCTACAAAGCAAAATAATAGGATTTCAATGACAGCAACAAACAAAAGAAATGCAAAGCAAAAACACGTGCAGCAGTCTTAATAATTAAAACCAAGTTAATTAAGAAACTATAACTTGAATTATGTTTATTTCTAGTAATCCAGATGCAGTAATGCAAAAACCAAAAACATTAAGCACACAATTTAGTTTAATTATTATTTTATTTATTTTTATTTAGTTCATTTATTAACCAATCAGGCACAGGGCCCATTAAGATTGTTACAGAGTAGTATTTTATAGTGTTACAATGCGTATTAACAAAAATAATTAAGTCACTACTTATTACTATAATTATAATTATTGAAATAAAGCAAATCCAGTAACAACAAAAAAAAAATATATAAAATAAGGCTTCAGCTTGATAAACACACTAATCTATCAACTGAATATCAAACTACGAGATACATATCTCTTCTAAAACCACTGTGATACAACTCCTCAACACTCCCCTCACCTCCGTGTCCAAGCTGAAAACAAAATAAAATAATAGAGGCATTTTCTTACAGGTGCATGAGTAACACGATAATACATAATTAAGTTAGATTTTAATTAAATTTGATTTAATTAAATTTGATTCAATTATTAGGTTCTATTATTGAATAGAAATTCAGTAAGAATAAGAATCAAATAAGAATAAAATTTAAAAATTATAGTGAATTTGCATTCAATAAGAATTTAATTAATAAAAAATAATTATCTAGAATTAAATTTATCTAGTAGTTTTATTTTAAATTGTCTCCTAGACAAATTGAACCTTTTTAGCGCCAAGGGAACACACCTATTATACAATCTAGAGACTCTTACATTATAGGACATACCTAATACCGGGGACGATACCCTGGGGAGAATTACATGCCGAACCCTACTAGATATAGAAAAAACAAAATCATCAATCAAGTACTTCGGTAATTGATTTTGAATTGTCTTATAGAAAAATTGAAGAAGCCTTAAATCTACATATGACTTGAAGCTGGTACCTAATAACCTACACATATACATTGATACATGGTCTCTGCTTCTTAAGTTATAGATGTACCTTATTGCCGAATTTAATGCACGATTTAGGCGTAGTAGCAAGTAATTAGTGCAGCCAGAATAAACTTCAAGAGCATAGTTAAATATTGGCATTATTAGCGCCTGTACTAGTTTATATTTAACCTCAGTAGGTAGACGAAAGTTAATGCTATATAATTTACGAAGTGTAATATTTATATTTCTTACAACAGCATTTACCTGAGGCTCCCAGGAAAGTTGATTGTCAACCAATAACCCCAAACTATTAGCTTGATCCACAAATGGTATGTCAACACTGTTTAAGTTTATCTTATAGATGGATGTGTCAGATGTGTCAGAATGATTAAAAAGCATAGCTTTTGACTTAACAGGATTTAGTAAGAGCTTGTTAGCATTAGCCCAAGAATTTATAGATGCTAGATCCATATTAACCTCATCAACACATTGAGAGTAACAACCAGTTGGTAACGAATGAAGCAACTGCACATCATCAGCGAATAAATGCACCAAGGAAAACGAAACGCAAGACTCAAGATCATTGATGAACAGTGAGAACAATAACGGACCCAAAATCGAGCCTTGCGGTACGCCCCTATTAACATTCAGGAACGAGGAACAAACATTAGCCGAAGCAACACATTGCGTTCTTTCAGTCAAGTATGAATAAATAAGGTTGCATGAGCTATTTGAAAAAGCAAACTGGGATTTCAGTTTACCAATTAGTAAACTAAAATCAACAGAATCAAACGCTTTGCTAAAATCTAGTAATAAGAGAATTGAAATCTTTTTCTTACTAGTATTGCGTCGTATATTGTCCGTAATATCTATAAGCGTTGATGTTGTACTGCACTTCTTCCTAAACCCAGATTGCCTATCATAAAGTAAATTCTTTTCAGTTAAATGCGCCATGATTTGATTACATACCAACTTTTCAAAAACCTTAGACAAAACAGGAAGTATACTTATAGGACGAAATTCAGAAGCCTGCCCTTTTGGTATAGGTATAATTTTGGCACGTTTCCACAACATTGGAAAATTTGATGTTGTAAATACTGTATTAAATATGTGAAGCAAGTAAACACCAATTTCTGGAAATACAGCCTTTATAAATTTTAAAGACAAATTGTCTAACCCTACAGCATTTGAGGATATAGAATACAGTGCCTCCTCCAATTCTTCACCAGAAACGCATTTAAATGAAAAAGAGTTTTCAACTTCAGGCAACATGTAATCAAACCGTGGCGTTGGTACTAATGAGTTAGAAGATATGAACGTCGAATTGAGACTGTTTAGTTCAGTCACATTTAATTGTGGGCTTCCCCTTTAGAATTTGAGGCTCCCAATATCTTCAGTTTTTGCCAAAGTTGCTTAGAAGAATTAGCATTTTCAAAAATACGTGCACCCTGTTTAAATTTAGCATTTCTCACCAAGCTCTTGAATTTATTACGATAAGAGCAAAAAATTTTCCACCTATCATCACTGCGGCTCTGGCAAAAAGCTTTGAAAGCTAAATCTCTGAGGCTTTTTATGTGCTGCATTTCAGATGACAGTTTGAGGCAACATTTAGACTGACAATAAATTCGTTTAATCGGAACATGATTATCATATAAATTCACAATAACATTATTAACAAAGTCAATTTGCAAATTAGAATTATTTGTTGCATATATATAACTGAAATCAGTTTGAGAGATATCATACAGAAGACGTTGATAATCAATGTTATTATAATCACGAATGAACATTTCCTGCTGAGGGTTAGATTTACATATATCAACCGAAATAAATATAAATGCGTGATGAGAAATGCCAGGAACCCAGAACTGATTTCTAAACTTGACAAGGCCAGCATTACTAACCAAAAAAAAATCTATAAGAGAAGATGAATTCCATCTCAAATCAAAATGAGTTGCGGTATTACTATGTATTAATTCTAACCCCATTCTATCGGCAATATTTTTGCAAGATGTAGCAGTGCTGGGTAATGATAAGTTTGTGTTGAAATCCCCCATAAATATGATATTTGCATACCGTGATGCCAGATCCGAGCAAATATCTTCAACCAACTTGAAATCCCTTCCGGGTAGATAAATTACGCCTATAAGTGTTTTAGTTATTCCAAAAGTAATCTGTACAAATATTGCTTCGACAGCTGGCTCGGTGACAGCAGTAATCAATTTACAATGAATTTCCTTTTTTACATAAACGGCTACCCCACCCCCTCTAATAGATTTTCTGTCATTTCTAAACATTTTATACCCAGCAACCTCAACAGCTGCGTTAGAAATATAAGGTTTTAACCACGTTTCTGACACACCAATAATATCAAGATATTTACCTTGCAAGATAGTGCTAAATTCATCAAATTTAGAATCTCTTGACTTTGGCCGAATACTTTGAGCATTAACATGACCAATATTTAAGTCGTCTACAAGATAAATTTTGGGAAAAAACCGTATTATCAGACGCTACAGCACCCGCTAGATTAGCCATCATCATAAATCAGTATCCACAGAAGGAAGAGGCAATGCTGAAGGATAGTGTATCACAATAATTCTACTTCTAAAAAAATAAAAAATAATAATTACCATTTTATAAAATCAATATGTCTACCAAAACCAAAGCCATGACTATTCAATGAAATTCCAACATTTGATATAATTAAAAGTAAAATAATCAATTTAAACCAAATTAATCAATACAAAAGCAAGATATACAGCCGTGAACATAAAAAAAGCAGTAGCATTATTCAATTATTCATATTAATAGCAATACAATTTTGTGCCATTATAAATTTAGAAAAATAATCAATTTAGAAATATATACATTTAAATTTTCACTACTACCGCTATTTACACGCTCACAACTGTACAAGCAAAAAATTAATTGCAGAAAAAATTATATATACAAAAAAAGAAATACTTAAATACTTCTTATAATCTACATACAAAATATTTTTATGGAAGCAAAATTATTAAGCAAAAAAAAAAAATTTTATATATATACAAAATATTTTCATAGTAGCAAAATTAATAAGCAAAAAAAAATTATATATATACAAAATATTTACATAGAAGCAAAATTAATAAGCAAAAAATTATATATATATAAAAAGATATATATAAAAAGAGCAAAGCGATTACTTGTATTAAAATTAGTTGATTGAAGGCAGTGCTGATGTTCCAGTTACATTTCCATGTAGTCTCTCTTTCAAAATTGGAAATGCCAATACTAAATCTTCAACAGTAGAAAATTGCTGTTCAGCTTCACCACCGGCTTTAATTGCAATATGCGATATGCCAACATGAAGACTATTAATAATTGCAGCTTTCTTTAAATGTCTTGCTAGTTTAACCATGATAGATAGTTTAGGTGGTAAATTATCATTGAAGTAAACGCGGTTTTGTACATCAGATGCCATAAACATTGAAATATTAAGTTTACCATGTTTGTAGTATTTTTGCATAATAGAATTGCGTTTTTGCAGCGAATGTAAAGAAACTAAGATGACAGTTTTATTCCTATTTAGGTAGCAGCAATTAGAGATGTCATCAGTAGTAACAGCAATATCTAAAGAACCAAACATTTTAACTATGACTTCGACATCATATGTAGTTACAGATGTCAACAGTAGGTTATCAATTTCTACAGTACAAGGCACTCCAGTAATTAAAATGTCATTTCTTTTCAGTAGTCTTAACTGACGTTCACCTTGCTCTTCCACTATTTTTAACCTTTTTTTTACATCAGAGCTATTAGAATTTACAGCAGCAGATTTTAGTAAATCAAGCTCTATTTTTATGTTCAAGATTTCAGATTTAATACTGTTGACATCTGTAACTACATCCTTAATTTTCGTGGTCACTATTTCAGAAATTAATTGTGGCAAAGATTTTTTAAACTCAACAATGTCCTTAGATATTTTAATAATTGTTGATTTTAGTGAGACTTGCTCATCAGCATTCTTTTTCACTTGTAAATACAGATCATCATTTTTACTTTGCATTTGATTAAATTTTGACAAGAGCACTGCAAACATGTCATTTGTGCTGCTAGTTATGGGTTTACACTTGGTGCAATACCAGGTTGACTTCTTATCTCGTTCAATCGTTGCAAATTCATCCGACGAAAGACCACAACATTTATTGTGATATCACTTGTCACAAATATCACAAGCTATACCATCTATGACTTTCAATTTACATTGTGGGCAGATGTGTATGGTTGAGCTCTTTGTAGACATCATACAATATTGATAACACGAAAAATCAATAAAATAATAATGATATGCACAATATTTCAATGACAGCTACAAACAAAAGAAATGCAAAGCAAAAACACGTGCAGCAGTATTAATAAGTAAATCCAAGTTTATTAAGAAATTATAACTTGAATTATTAGTATTTCTAATAATCCAGATGCAGTAATGCAAAAACCAAAATTAAGCACACAATTTAGTTTAATTATTAGATTATTTTATAATATTAGTAATTTCATTAGCAGTCAAGAAATTTTACTTTATTTCAACATCAGTGTTGCCAGAATTTGATTATTTATTAGATTATTTTATAATATTAGTGATTTCATTTGCAGTCAAAAACGTATGCCTGAAATACATGTGCAGAATTATGCATCTAGAGCAGCAAAAATAATTTAGAATACACGGTTTTATATGGAACCAAATACATGGAATTCTGCACTGCATGCAGCGGATGCAAGTCGTCTCTATTTCTACTTTCGCTGCGCAGCGGCAGTGTTACCACAACACAAAACGTTCAGACTGACAACTTAGGAAAATAAAACGTAAAAATTACATTGAAATTTGACAATTTTATCAATGTTTTGATTTATTTTCATTTATTTATTTTCAAAATGGAGGAAAAATTAATAGAGTTTATAAAACAAAATGATTTTATTTTCAACAAACAAAATAAAAATTACAAAAATATTTATAAACATAAAAATATTTATAAAAAAAAATTTCAATTATGTCAAAAAAAGCTGCACATGTATTTTAAGTGCATCGCTGCATGCAGCGCTGCGTGCAGAAATTCTGCACATGTATTTCAGCTATTATACTTTATTTCAACATCAGTGTTGCCATTATTCAATGTATTATGTTGGTTTTTATTTTAATTAATATTTTTAATATTATAATCGATTCGCCAGCGAACTGCTTAAATGTAGTCTAGGCGGAGTACTAATACATACACAACACTTCGTTTTTTTTTCTAATTTTCTTATACCAACATTTACGTTTACGGAAGAAATGACTTCACCAGCGATTCGTTTATGGTTCGCTTTTTCAAAAAGTACACAAAATTTTTGTACTCTCCCTCTAAGAAAGCGAGCCGTAAACGGCATAAAAATGTAATCATTTGCCTATATAAGACTCCGTTTTCGAACCGCCTTTACGGCGTTAAATCGGACCGTTTCTGTTCCCATGGGCGTATGGAAATTGAAATGAAAGACGGCACGCTAAAGCGTAATGTTTTTATGCCGCATTTGCGATACAATTTTACGCCGCTCTTTGCGGCATAATTTTATGCCACTTTTGTAGCTCAATTTTATGCCGCCTTTTCGGCTCCAATATATGCTGCCTTTTCGGCTCCATTTCGAACCGATTAAAATAATTATAAATAATCCAAAAATAAAATCCAAAAACTTTAATTTTTTAATAAAATATTTAGTATTTTATTACATTATCAACACAATTATCATAATATATAAATATTTTGTATTTTAAATATCTTGAAATGACTGACTGCAACTACAATGTTTCATTAATGTTTCCCAAACCAGGAAAGTTTACATTCAGCTTAATCTGTTAATCATTTTTAGGTAGAATTTCACATATATATCCAATGAATTATTATAAATTAGAGCCGCAAAATTCGATTTATGCGTTACGTTTTAGAGCCGAAAAATATGGCACGAAAATGAAGTCTGAATATATATGAAAAAAGACGGCGTGGTTGCGAGAAGCTAAAAGTGGACCGTAAATTTGCTTAGAGGGCTCCCATTTTCGATTCCCATTGTTTAGAGGGTAGCGCTGGTGTGGTTGTGGTCTAGTTCTAGTAGATAAAATTCGGTATACGCCATATTTATTTTACTTTGTTCACTAAATTCTTAGGAAAGAAGATCGGAAATCTTGGTATTAATTTAACTTTACTGGAACTGATATTAAGAATTAGTAATTAGCATTTATTATATAATCAATTAAATATTTAAAAAATATTTTATAAAGGTTCCCAGAAATTTGTGTTTTTGAATTTGAATATTTATTATAATCTAAAATCGTTTGGTCACCATTTTGAATTTTATTGTCTAGTATACATTGTTCCGGCAAATAAAAGTTACGTTTATAAGTTATCTTTATCTGTAAGTATCTGATTACAGGTATGGTCAGGGGCAGAGGTGTATATGTTGGAAGTGGTGGTTTTACCAGTAATGGGCGAGGTGTTGGGAGCGGTCGTGGTGGTTCATATCGTGGTTCGAGTTCTTCATATTACAATAGACGGTCAGCGGGGGCTTGTGGATCAGGAAGAAGTTCAGGAGGATTCGAAAATTCCAGCAGCAGTTATAGTAACTCTCATTCCAGATCAGGTTATAGTTCAAATACTTATAATAATTACGACTCTAAAACCAGAGATAGATTATCTACTAGTTCAAGGCATTCTGATCGCCATGACGACCATAAAAGAGCGTACAGGGTAAACATTATTTAAAATTGTATTCAGTAATAAATTTACTATAATTATCCAAATAGGGATCTAGAGATCGATCACCTGAGCGTAAAAGATCTCGGCATGAGGTAAGTTACAAATTTAAGTAAATTTTTATATAAGTTTTTAAGAAGTCAAATGAAATATTTCACCAAATATATATTTTTTACTCCCAATTACACTTTTTTATGTTTAATTTTGCAATTATTTTATATTTGTACAAATAGAATAAAAATGAATACACAAAACTAATTCCTCTATTGGTCGAATTTTTAAAAAATATTACTACAATAAAAGTAGAAGTGTATTATAGATTATGGAAATGTAAACCATATGAAAAAATTGTCGAATGGAGAATTTCGAGACTTTTAATTTAATTGAAAAATATTATGCACTTTGAACTTTCCAGTAGCCTTCACAAGCTACTGGTAAAAGTCTTCACTTAAAAAAAATGGAATTAGTTTAATGGCGCAGCATTCAATATTCTTTATAAATAATATGTGAAAAATAATTATTTTCATCTACGGAATACATGACGATTTTTATTTAAAAAAATAATATTGTACCAAAACTAACCAAACATTTTTAAAATAGATTTGAATATAAACAAAAAGAAGGAATATAAAATCAGATATTCTAAAAAAAATATGAACCCACAAAAAAAATTTCCTCCCTTTTTGCATATAGGATACAAGATTAAATTCGAATTATTCATCATCTTATCGGCGAAATGAACCTTCCCGCAACAGTCGCACGACTCCGCCAACTATGTCATCATCTGGTAACCGTGTCGCTACATCATATCGCAGTCACCATCGAGATGAATCATCTCATCGTAATTCAAATCATAATGATTCAATGGGTCCACCAAAAAGTCTACCACCTCGAAGTCGTATTATTCGTTCTAATAGAGGTGTTATAAATTCAAGGTTACGTGGCTCAGTATCAACACGACCTCGTAATGTTCGAATAATACGCCCTCGACGTGATATCGCTGACATGCAAATAATGAGAAAAAAATTATTGTTAGCCCATCAGAGAGATCGTGCACGAAGAATTAAAATTGCAAGGTTGACGAGGTACGATTTTGATATAAATACTTCCAAAAGCAATTAAATTTATATTTTGATAAATTTATAATAAAATTTATAATAGACTGTGTGATATTGGGCCGAATGAATAAAAATTTGAGAACTTATTACCACGAACTCATGATTAAGTATTCTCTAGTACCTACAAAGGACTACCTAAGTATTTGCTAGCAATCAATAGTATTTTCAATTTGTATGAGCAATTATGTTTTTAATTAATAGTTCTACAGAAAATTAAGTTAAATATTTATAGAAAAATATGGATATCAAATATTTTAAAATATAATTTTGTTAATAAAGAAAATGTAAAATAGCGACTCAATACTTCGGCAATTACAATGAGACCATCAGACAGAAGTAGTACAATAATAAAACGTAAAGAAAATTGAGATATTTCTCAGAAGTTTTGGTGATTCGAGATTCCAATTGAATGTGGGATCAATTGTGGGTGTAATCACTCAACAATTTCAAAAAAAGGTTGCTATGTTATCTGTTATGAGTTACGTCGTAGTTAAAAAATCTTCTTGGATGAAAATATCCTTCAACAAGATCATATATCAAGATATTGAGAAATCAACAATAGCTAGTTGTGTTGTTTCTTTACTTGATTGAAATATTGAATGCTTGAGGATACTTAATAATACTCCACTCTACTTTCTTGTTCAAAAGAATGCTAGACAAAAATCACCGATACTGGACTATGTATGTCCATAAATTCCTAAAAATACTCGAATACTTAAATGTATCGACAACATGCCAGTAAGTACTACAGAATACTAAAGTATGAGCATGTGATAGTACCTAGTCGAATTTTTATTCTTACGACCTAATGTTCAGAGGATTTTATTTATTATCCCTAATTATAAAGTTTTGAACTCAAAATGAAACCAAAAATATATATTATATTATGCTTGATAGATCTATAGTCCAAAAGAGAATAATTATGATCCTTGTGATTTATTGTATATATACATATATATATATATATATACATATATATATATATACATATATATATATATACATACATATATATATATATATATATATATATATATATATATATATATATATATATATATGTATGTATATATATATATATGTATATATAATACATGTGTATATAATATATATAGTTCATTAAGAAAACGTCGTGATGATGACAGCAGTAATCTTCGCGAAATATCAGCAAGCAGCTCAACAATTCGTAAATCCCGTGCTGATAAAAAAGATAATGATGAAGGACGAATATCAAGAACAGATGAAAATGAAGATAAAAATAAATTGTTACATACTGCAAACAATTCCGACATTATGGATGGTGAAGATGACATCGAAAATAATAAAAATGTTAAAAAGGGTGAGGAAACAGAAATAAGCGAACAAAAAGGTGTTGCAAAAGATGATAAAAGTGAAACTGAATTAAGCGAAGATAATGATGGAAAAAATATTAAAAGTAAGGAAAACGATGTCAGAGATAACAAGATTGATAATACTCGCGAGAGTAAATCTAAGAGTCCAAGAAAATCAAAAAGATCATTTATAAAATTAACATGCGTACACTGTCGCACAAAATGTTTGACTTTTCAGGTAAAAATATAATACTTAATATTGAAATGTAAATATTTATTGGATAAAATTTTTTTTCAGGAATATAGCAATCATTTATATTATCGTATTCATAAAGCCGCAATGAGACGGTTGGCTTTACGACAAAAAGCTCAATTATCTCAAATGCGTCTCAAGCAAAGAAACACGCAAAGAGACATTGAACAAAACTCAAAAGACGATTTAGAAGATTGTAAACCACAATTTTGCCTACTGTGTCGTCTGAATTATCGCCAGGCTAAAGCAAAGCATCAACTTTCTGAACATCATCGTAATATGAAGAAATTTTTAATGCCTTATTGCAGTACTTGTCATATTGCTTTTAAGAGTCCGATGATGTATGAGGCTCACAGGTGTTCTCTAGATCATATTAAGGTAAATCTCAATCTTTAAAGAATTTAATTTTTTCTAAATTTTTTATATAGATTAATTAAATAAATCATCTAATGAAATAACGGCATTGATCAAGGACGAATAAAATAAGTATGTCTGACTGTAATAAACTTACTCTATTATTGTATTGATAAACTAACTCTATTGTATTACCGTCTACTTTTTGACCGCGGACATACTTATTTTATTCGTCCTTGATCAATGCAATATTTAAAAATTGAACTTAATATTAATCCTAGGAACTATTTACATAATAATTAATTTTAATATACTAAGTATTATTTGCATAATGCGTTTTATTTACATAATTGTCTATTGAAACGTAGAATTTTTATAATGATTGCAAAGAATTGTTTGACAAAAAATTTAAGTTTTTTGTTTTTTTGCGAATTTTTTTTTTTTAGCTTTTTTAAATATTTTTTTTTATGAAATCGAACCCTTGTATGTGTGCGAGAAAAATCATTGCTTCAAAAAAGCGAAATTCGTCCATATTAACCCACTAAATACAAAAATGAAAATATTTTTCCTCATTTTTTCAATATTGCAAACAATTTCTTGACAAACTGTATATATATATATGCCCCTGTTAAAATTTTCTATATAAAAATTAATAAAAATTAATATTTGTCAAAAAATTTAAAACTTAAAACTATAAGCTATAAAACTATTAAAACTATGAGCTATATATGGAAAACGTAATAACACGAATATATATATATAAATATGTGTATATAAAAATTCAAAACAACCTACTTCGTCCTCGTTAAACAAAAAAAAAATTGTTTTACATGAAACGTCATAATTTAAGTTTTTCAATACTGTTGATAATGCACGGATAATGCTGGGTTTTAATGATAAAAATTTGCCGCTTGTGTAGGAAAATTAGACCGAAAGGTTTTATTATGGAAATTTAATATGTGCAAAAATAACAACAAATTCTCATTTGCAAGGGATATTTTTCATTTATCAGGGATAATTTTTGTTTGCAAGGGAAATTTTACCAGGGATAATTTTCATTTTGCAATAGCTAATTTTTGATATTTTTTGAAAACCATAGATAATCCTTCGCATATGGTATCACAGTTTTGTTGAAATTTAGCATTTCAGTATTGCCAATAAATAATTGTATTGTTTACATTTTTTTATGTTAATTGCTGATTTTAAATATAATAGTTGAAATGATTTATTATTTTTTTAAATAAAATTCTACTGCCATTCAACAGTGCCATCTGTGATCTGTACAAAGATAATCAGCCATTTTATATTCCCTTGTCAAAAAAAAAAAATTCCCTTCTGCAGCGATCTACTTTTTTCTCATATAAAAATATAATATACTATCTCGTTCTATTTTTCATGCACAAGCGGCAAATTTATATCATTAAAATCCAGCATAATACAGTTCTTCGATCGTTTTCCATAATAGCAAAATAATACGAAAGTGAAACGCAGAAATGAACGTATTTCAAAAATACGCCGTTTTGTAGAAAATTAAAGTCAACTCGGGATAACAAAAATTGTTTTAAATAGTTTCTTTTTAAATGTTTAAAATTTTCTGCACGGAAGTTTTCTTTATCAGTAAGTTCCAACAAAATCCCAACACTATTCATTTATTTTATTTTTATTTTTATTTCAATTCAATTCTTTTTTAAAACACATTTCATTCATTTATACATATCATAGAAGATTAGGATTAACCTTTACAACAAAAATTTGAATTACGATCAACAGAAAAAAATTATTAATTTTATTTGTTGATATTAATAATAATTGAGTTTAAGGAAAATATTTAAAAATAAAAAACCTTAATTATGAAGAACAACTTATCATCCTAATTAAAAACTTCTAATTAATAACATAAATAAATAACAACGTAAATACATACAGGATCACCGATCAATTAAAAGTATTCACATAAATCATGAATTCCGTTCGGAAGATATTCCGTCGGAGATTTCCACTCCGACGGAGAAAAAAATGGAATTATGGAATACCTCGGAATCGTATAAAATTATTGCCATAGCAAACCCATTTTTCGGATTTTCGAAATCAGCTGATTACTTGAAATTCAAAAATTAAATATTTTTAAAATATTTTTTTTTCATTTTTTTTCATACAGACTTGATGAAAATTATTTTAAAAGCATTAATTTCTGAATTTATGTATTGAAAAATGTTTAAAATGACTATGGTTGGGTTTTTGTTGAAACTTATTGATGAAGAAAACTTAGAAAATTTTATACATTTAAAAAGAAACATTTTAAGCCAATTTTTATTATCAAAAGTTGACTTTAATTTCAATTTCCGCAACTATTTTTTTTCTGAATTTTTTTGTATGAACTTGATATTTCGATCGTAATTTAAAATACAAATATACGAATGAAACGGATTCGAAAATGAATAATATTCCGAACGGAATTTAGAATTAGGAAGTCTCCGTCGGAGCTAAAATCGAAAATTTCTCCGTTCCGAACGGAATTCTTGATTTATGTGATTATA
This sequence comes from Empis stercorea, assembly GCA_949752835.1. NCBI lineage: Eukaryota > Metazoa > Arthropoda > Insecta > Diptera > Empididae > Empis > Empis stercorea. Next base: position 42,116,689 of record OX457085.1, read on the forward strand.
AAGTATTTTTCTAAGTTTCTACGAGTATTAATATGAGTCTTGGCGCAACTGCCCCAGATGGGTGAGCCATATAGCATTACACTTTGAAAAATCATTTTATACAGATTGTCAAGAAATTGTTTGCAAATTGAAAAAATATGAAAAAATGTTTTCATTTTTGTGTTTAGTGGGTTAACATCGATGAATTTAGCTTTTTTGAAGCAATGATTTTTCTCGCACAAATACAAGGATTCGATTTCATTAAAAAAAATATTGAAAAAAGCTAAAACAAAAAAAAATTATTCGCAAAAAACAAAAAAACTATCTTAATTTTTCTGTCAAACAATTCTTTGCAATCAGTATAAAAATTCTACGTTTCAATAGACAATTACATATAGGATTATTTTATTTGATTGATAACTTCGAATTTCGGTTGATTAAAGGATAAAGTATTTTAATTATCTATCACATTTTTATTATGTAGTCAATGCGTAGTTTAAATTGGTTTGCTATGGCAATAATGGATTTGTTATGGCAATAATTTTAAGTTTCGTGTAGAGAGTAATTCCGAGGTATTTTATAGACTGTTCCCATTCAATTTCCTGACCCATAAGTGAAAGATTTGAGGACGGTAGATTACTAAGTTTTGTTTTGCGCGAGAAAAATATTACTTTTGTTTTTCTATCATTAAGTTTGATCTTCCAACGATGAAAATAGTTTTTAATTACAATGTACGCTCTTGTTAGATTAATAGATATATCTGAGACAGAGTCAGACACAGATAAAATAGCAGTATTATCCGCTCATAATCCTAAATGAGTTTATTATTATTTTTACACTATTCATTTTATACTTTTTTTTTAATACACAAATTCAGAAATTAATACTTTTAAAATATTTTTCATCAAGTTTGTATGAAAAAAAATATTTAAAAATATTTAATTTTTGAATTTGAAGTAAATCAGCCGATTTCGAAAATCACACAAATGGGTTTGCTATTGCCATATTTTTATACGATTCCGAATCCCAGATGAAAATATGGCCATTCATCATTTCATCCAGACCACTAATTTGTACCCAATTTTAGTACAATACACCCAGGGGTGCTAAAGAAAATCCCAAATGAAAATATCGGCATACATAATTGTAGAATATATAATTGTTTTTGTACACCCATTATTTTAAATTACGAAAAATAAACAGGAAATTGAGAAATGTCAGAACTTTTTTGACTGCAAAAGCAAATCTTATATGTTAAATCTTAAAAAAAATCTTTAAAAAATCCAGAATTTAAAATACTTTAATTAAACACAATTTTTTTAAGTTTAAATTTTAATGAAATTCCTTGAGAAATTATAGGCGAGTGAAATATCGACTGATATCGACTACAATCGAATCGACAGCGAGTACGGTAATACCAGAGTCGCCCAGTCAATAATTATTTCGCCAGCGAGAGAAAAAGCGAGTATGGTAATACCAATTCATGAGAGTCGACGCGTATCGACTGGCGAAGCGACTACGGTAATAAGGGTGATTATATTATTTTAGGCTATGTGCGGATTTGTAATATGATGTAAATTTATTGGCTATTTCTCTATTGCAATGAATTTGTTTATTGTTTAATTCTATGTAGTTTTGCGTGTTATTTGTGTTTTCTTGGCTATTGTTGTTTAAATGTTTTATATAGTAGAATACTTTTGAGCTATTTGTTCTGTAGTTTAAGATGTTTAGGAAAGTGTTAAAACTAGATTGCGGTATTCGCATTTTGCCAAAACATCTTTTTCCGAATAAAATTTTAATTTTATATAGTAAATGTGCACCGAAAATTAAGTTTGACCATTCGTTGGAAAGGTATTTAAGAGTAGAATATACGATGCCAGTAGAGGCGCTAAATTCTAAAATATATAAAATGTTAATTTTCAAATGTGATTTCCAATACTCAAAAAACCCCAAAAATTAGGTTTGATGTCGCATATGAAAGGTAGTAAGTAGTAGTATGAAGCCACAGTTGCTGTAATTTTAGTGTTAACTAGAGGGCGAAACATATAATTATAATGTTATTTAACTTGGTGAATCTATACCTAAAATGAAAAAGAAACAAGCTCAGGCAAGCTTATCTAAAATAAAACAAATCAGACACCCCATAGTCTTATTTTAAATGCGCACCAAAAATTAAGTTTGACCACTCCCAGTAACAATATTTCAAATTTCTGCCGCTAGAGGCGTTGAAATATATATTCTGCCGCTAGAGGCGCTATATATAAAACGTTAATTTTTAAAATGTAATTTCCAATAGTCAATAAAATAAGGTTAATGTCGCATCTAAAAGATAGTAGTAAAAGTGTCGCATCTAAAAGGTAGTAAGTAGTAGTATAAAATCATAATTATAATTTTAATTTCAAATATGCATTTAGAGTAGTTGAATTTAAAAAAAGCTCATAATTATAAAACTACTGATCAGTAGTTCGGCTACGCGCATTTTTTGACATTATATAGATTTAGATGTTTGTTCCAAAAATGTCTGTAAGCTTTAACCATAAAGTAATAATATACATATAGAGAAACTATTTCATATATCATTGTTTGCACAAATTTTTATAAAATAATATAGAAATGTAAGACCCCAAGCTTTTTCATAGGCTAGATCCTTTATTTTAAAAGCCCTTTATTTCTATTCTATTTTCAAAGCTCATTAAAAAAATATTGAAAAAAAAGAAGCACGATTGAATAAACAATCAAAATTTCAAAAAATATTATAATAAAAATATTAACTTCATATATTAAAGTTGTATTTACATTATCACACTTTACATAAGACTAGTCGTATGAAAAATCGTACGAAAAAACCGTACGAAAATGCATACCATCAGATTTTTCATAAAACATCGCATGAGACTAGGTATTTTTACGTTCATATTGTACGATTTTTTGATCAGACAAATATCGACTGATATCGAAATTATAAAAATTTGTGCAAAAAATTATATATGAAATAGTTTCTCTATAAATTATTACTTTATGCTTTAACCTTACCTCTCGGGATTGCTAATTTTTGCTGCTTCTAGTAAGCTTTGGTTGAAAATTTTAACAGCCGCTTACTAAAGATCACCCATGACAATTGTGCTGTTTCGATCCGGGATTATGTCAAAATTTAGATTTCTATTATTCGGCGGACTGTATATGCTGTAGTAGTAATACCGTTTATTGTAGATGTTAAATTCTAGTTAAGCGATTTCCGAGGAATCATGAATGTTCATTATTTTTAATAATTTAAATCGAACTGGAATGTGATTCTTGACCCCTATCATGATTCCACTGACTACTTGTCTGCTTTTAGTTAAATGAAAAGTAAGTTTTTAAATTGCTATTGAACTTGTAGATTATTTGAATTTTGACTTATGTGTAGGCCGTTGTGCACTATTTCGCTTTACCATACATATGTGAGTTTCTCCTTTCATCCGCTTTTGTGGTCCTTTAATTCACCGGGGCTTCCCATTGGACCCTTAAAGACCTGGCCAATTAAAGATCTGGCCTCCAAAAATCATAAAAGCACCCCAAAAACATGGGAAGCCCCGGTGATTAAAATTAAAATTCATATTTTAAAATAGATTAAAAAGATTAAAAATCATATTTTAAAAATAAGTTCTTATTTTGAAAAAAAAAAACCAAAAAAAAAAACAAAAAAATAAAAAAAAAAACATTTCAAAAAAATGCTGGTACAATTTTTTGCTCAGAATGAATGAAGTAATACCGTAGTGTGTCTGTGTTTGTGATCAGGGGGGCTACTATGAAAAAAATGCGCGCGCCGCGCCTATCGAATATCGAATTTTGCTACTATGAAATAAAAATATTCGACGTCTGTCGAATTCCGCCTTACCATGAACGTTAAATTGCCGCGCCTGCGCATTTTATGCGCGATCGAATATTTATATTCGACAGCAAAATTGATGACGGATATTTATTTCCGGTAGTTATTTTAAAATGTAAGCATTTCTAAATTAAAAAATATATTTAATGTGTAAATAAATTATATTAAATAAAAAAAACAATAAATGTAGTTTAAATAAAAGTAAGAAATTTTTTTAATTTTTTATTTTCGGGTTTCAACAAATTCAAAACAATTTATTATTAGTGGAGTATTTATTTAATAAAAAATGACGACATCGCTAAAAAAAATTTTAAATGCTCCTCGATATAAAGCAAAATGCAATAAATCCATTTTATACTTTTTTTTACTTTCTTTAGTTCAAAATTAAATTAATAACTTACCAAAATAAACTTCTTGTTTATTTAAATAAACTTCTTGTTTATATTTATAAATGTCAAAAATTATGTTTTTGAACAATCAGCTGATCATTTTATTCTAATACCCCAATAAAAATGGCAATGCGCCTATAAAAATTGGTAAAGCGCCAATGTTTTTTGTAAATGTGTCTCGGATAAAGCGTCAAAAAAGTTGTTCGATATCTAATTTTCATAGTAGGGTAATTCGACGCGGATCGCATTCTTATTTTGCGCATAATATTCGATATGCGCGGCGATCGAATAGTTTCATAGTAAGCCCCCCAGACATTTCTGGTTCAACCTGTATACTTTCAGTTATTTTTTTTCCAACTGCCTTGATGCGGCAATTACTATTCGCGAAATTAAGGGAAAAAAATCAAAAAGTATATGTTGTTTTTTAATAACAACAACAAAAAAACAATATATTTTTACAAAACAATTTATATTTTATTTGTTTTATTCTTACGAAAATTTACATTTAACCCTTTCGATACGAGTGGTACATATATGTACCACCAAAAGTCCCACCATCTCTAAAAAATACAAATTTCATCCAAAATTATTCAAATATCTACCAGATAGTCCCTTAAACTTTTCTTACTAATTTGTGGCCGCATCCTATTTCGAGGACTCTTGATCATTTTCTGTGAATCTTTTGGAGTGGAGCTATCAGTGCGGTTCCTCTTGTTAGCCTGTTTTGGCACGAAAGTAGTTAAGTCCAGAATTATAGTCTCTGCTGTCTGATGACCATGAGCACATAGCCACTTGAAGCGCTTTTATTATGCACCATTTTGATACGTTCTTCGGTGTCATTTAATTGGAGCATACTTGCTTTTATCTCAAATATCGTCACTTCGCCTTGTGAGAGAGCAGAGAGGAGGAACTGCTTCCTCATCTGAGAGTGGAGAATTGTCAAAATCCGAATTCGAGCCTACAGAAAGTTCTTCCATTGGTTCGGATACACTAGGTTTGTTGTTGTTGTGTTTTTGATGTACTTCGAGCAGCATCCATTTATTATTTTTATTATTAAATTAAGCGCCCTCGAGTACGCGTAGCTAGGGAAAGTATGTCGCTTGTGCCAGAGCCCCGCATTACCACAGTGGGTCTTAAGTTAAAACCAGAGGTACGCTTACTAAAGACTAACCACCTCGTTAGCCATGCATCCATCGGCGTAAGCTGTTCCACCAATATTGAATTGGGATACTCTAGGAACTCAGGGTAGATAGATCTTATCTTACTAGTAGTGATATCACAACCAGAGTTCCATGGCGCGCTTGAAAATTAAGTTTGTATCCATATTAAAGATGGATATAATAACGTATTATCAAAGAATATATAATAATAAAGAAGTCGCATGTAGAACAAATGCGAATTTTTAAATTTTTCTTCGCGGTTCATAACATTGGAACCCGCTCTCTCATTATATGCTGCAGATATTATTCTGAAATCTCTTTAAAAAAATTGTGTGACAAAACGTATTCGGTCGACAATTAACGCGTGAATTAAGTGAATTAATCGCTATTTGGCCTTAATTTCTGTGGCGGCAATTCATGGCTCCAAATTTGTAATTATATAGTTTTTATCATTATTACTGCAACACAATTGCAGTAATAATGATAAAAATATAAATATCAATATGAATAAAACTAATAATGAATATAAAATGAATTCTAGTTATGTATCCTTTAATTTTATACCGGATGATAATTTTGATTTTATCATTAAGAATCCTAAAAAACGCAATAAAAAACTAGAATTATGTTTACTAGAATTAAAACACCATAAAATAAATACTAAAAATATAAATAATAAAACTATGGAAAAGTGCAATAAAACAGTAGTACCTGTTTTAAATAATGTAATGTCCAACTTAACACATGTTGATGTTTTAAATGTTCCAGTCTTACCTACTGGCGAACAAGTACCTGATTTACATAATGTGCCGTCCAATTTTACAAACATTGATGTATCTTTGTCTAATTTGAATGTCTCACCAATTTCAAAAAAACTTAAATGTATATTTCTGTTTAAAATGGATCCAGCTTTCACATCAGATGCATTAGAATTATATATTAAACATAAATTAAATATAGATTCATTCAAAATCGAAAAGATGCAAAATTGCAAAAATAATAATAAATATGCATCTTTTAAATTATTTGTAACCGAAGATTATTTCTCTGTTTTAAATAATATAAATTTCTGGCTCAAGGTATGGTTGTACACGAATTTAATGAGCACAAACAGCGTAATTCTTTTCAAAAAATAATGACAACTCTACTGAGACGCAATTAATAAAAATTGGTATAAACATAATACACCAAAATGTGCATGGGTTAAGGACAAAGACTGATAAAGTTTACTATAATACATATAACTGCAAATACGATGTTATAGCTCTAACAGAAACATCGCTAAATTCAAAATTTTTGGATCCAGAGTTATTTCACTCTTCGTTTCAATTATTCAGAAGAGATCGTCATTGTAATAGCGATATAAATACAGTTGGTAGAGGAATTTTGATAGCTGTCCGTTCTAATATTAATTGTACGTTAATTGATTTTCCTGAAAGTCATAATCTAGAAATTATGTGTGTACAATTGTCTGTGAGTAGATCGTCGGTATTCTTAGTTAATGTATATACAGTGAGTCACAAAAGTCATGGGACAAGACTAAATTTTTTTTATTATGTATAATTATACAAAATCTTTAACCAATAATCAAAACCAAAATAATATTTTATATAGTACTTTATTTCATTAATAAGTTAGATAGGTTATTAAATAATTTGGATTTCAATATTAGTAAAATAAATTAAAAAATATTATATTAGTAGTGAAATTTAGCTCACAAAAGTCATGGGACAAACAATTTATTTTTTTAAATAAAATTAAAAAATTAAATTTTAGAACTTGGTATGACATCCTTTTGCTTTAATTAAGGTCTTTAGTCCTCTTGGCATCGATTGTACCAAATTTCAGGTTTCTTGGGCGGTAATAGTTCTCGATTCTTCTAACATAACTATAGTATTAGGCTTTTTTCTTGCAGTTACGTTATGTTTTTTTATTTTTTCTGGAGAATAACCAAAGATGCTCAATGGGGTTTTGGGCTGCGGATTGACGAGGTGTCTCCATTACTTCGGTACAGTTGTATAATAACCACAGACGAACATGATGTGCCATATGCTCCGGAATGTTATCTTGATAAAAATGAAAATTGTATTTTATCCCCATTTTCTCTGGACTTTGCTTAAAATTCACCTTCAAAATCAGCATATATTGATGCTAATCCATTGTATTTTCTATAAAAATCGAATCCGCAACACCAGCAGGTGACATACATCACCAGACCATGACTCCACTACCACCGTACTCTACAGTTGGTACTAAATTTTTTTTTTTTCAATTCTTCATGTGGATTTCCCCATACGATAATGCGCCCGTCATTGGCAAAAATGATCCGTCCAATTTTACAAACATTGATGTATCAAACATTGATGTAAAATTGATGTCCAATTTTACAAACATTGATGTGCCGTCCAATTTTACAAACATTGATGTATCTTTGTCTAATTTGAATGTCTCACCAATTTCAAAAAAACTTAAATGTATATTTCTGTTTAAAATGGATCCAGCTTTCACATCAGATGCATTAGAATTATATATTAAACATAAATTAAATATAGATTCATTCAAAATCGAAAAGATGCAAAATTGCAAAAATAATAATAAATATGCATCTTTTAAATTATTTGTAACCGAAGATTATTTCTCTGTTTTAAATAATATAAATTTCTGGCTACAAACTCCACTACCACCGTACTCTACAGTTGGTACTAAATTTTTTTTTTTCAATTCTTCATGTGGATTTCCCCATACGATAATGCGCCCGTCATTGGCAAAAATGATGAATTATTATATTATATGTAATATTATACAAATATTACATTCTTCCAGAAATTAAAATATGATTTTAACATTTAACATTTCATCATTTTTGCCAATGACGGGCGCATTATCGTATGAGGAAATCCACATGAAGAATTGAAAAAAAAAATTTAGTACCAACTGTAAAGTACGGTGGTAGTGGAGTCATGGTCTGGTGATGTATGTCACCTGTTGGTGTTGCGGATTCGATTTTTATAGAAAATACAATGGATTAGCATCAATATATGCTGATTTTGAAGGTAAATTTTAAGCAAAGTCCAGAGAAAATGGGGATAAAATACAATTTTCATTTTTATCAAGATAACAAATCGGAGCATATGGCACATCACGTACGTCTGTGGTTATTATACAACTGTACCGAAGTAATGGAGACACCTCGTCAATCCGTAGCCCAAAACCCCATTGAGCATTTTTGGTTATTCTCCAGAAAAAATAAAAAAACATAACGTAACTACAAGAAAAAAGCCTAATACTGTAGTTACGTTAAAAGAATCGAGAACTATTACCGGGGTTGGGTACGTAAGCCTGCATAGCAAAATCCGGAAAAAAAATCCGGAAAATGAAAATTCGGAATGTGAAAATCCTGAATGTGAAAATCCGGAAATCGCGCGATTTTTAAGACTAAACTTTTAAACGAAATAAATACTTAAGTTTATTTATTTAAAAAAATAAAATTAAAATTTAAATTTTGAAATTTAATTTTAAACGAATTTTACAAAATATTTCCAGGGTAACATATATGTATACTTTCAATTGTTAATAAATTTTCTTAACAATTGCAACTGTGCTACTTAGATTTTTATTTTTTTAAGCAAATATCTATTATCGTAATATATCCGACCATCCACAAATTGTTCGTTTACCTTACATTTTTTAAAAGTTAATACATATTTGATTTTTATTTGATTAGATATTTGAATTTTTTAGTTCAATTTGATTTTTAATTTTAAAAACTCGTATTTTTAATTTTTAAACTCTATTTTTATTAAAACTTGTGAATAAGAATTATTAATGTTATGTTAATTTGAATTAATTTTTTAAAATATTTACTATGAATTAAAAAAAAAACAAAAATTAAAAAAAAAACCCAAAAAAAAAACCTAAAAAAAAAAGTTAAAAACAAAATTACAAAAAGAGTAACCAAAACTCCACCACGTCCACGTCGTTGGTTCTAGGTCTTGTTAAGTGTGGAAAATTTTCCGGATTTTTTCCGGATTTTGCGGGATTTTCATATTCCGGATTTTCATTTTCCGGATTTTCATTTTCCGGATTTTGAAATTCGGGATTTATAAAAATTCCGGATTTTAGTCATTCCGGATTTTTTTTTCCGGATTTCGGACCACTCCCCTATTACCGCCCAAGAAACCTCAAATTTGGTACAATCGATGCCAAGAGGACTAAAGACCTTAATTAAAGCAAAAGGATGTCATACCAAGTTCTAAAATTTAATTTTTTAATTTTATTTAAAAAAATAAATTGTTTGTCCCATGACTTTTGTGAGCTAAATTTCACAACTAATATAATATTTTTTAATTTATTTTACTAATATTGAAATCCAAATTATTTAATAACCTATCTAACTTATTAATGAAATAAAGTACTATATAAAATATTATTTTGGTTTTGATTATTGGTTAAAGATTTTGTATAATTATACATAATAAAAAAACTTTAGTCTTGTCCCATGACTTTTGTGACTCACTGTATTCCACCTAATAGTCCAACAGAAGTATATAACAATTACTTCAAATGTTTGGATTATATATCATCAAAATCAAAAGAATATGATGAAATTGTTTGTGTTGGGGATTTCAATCTGCCTAAAATTAATTGGAGTAGATTGGAGTAGAGTAGATGATAATACGTTAATTCCTATGTGCAACTGCAACTATCGATGCTGATATTATAGACCAATTTGCTGAATTCAACTTAGAGCAGCATAATGATATTTATAATGACAATGGCCGTTTGCTAGATTTGGTATTTTCGTAACATATTTATGATCTATCAGTTATTCGGTCTGATAACTCGATTGTTCCAGAAGAATCTCATCATCCTGCTCTCGAAATATCATTAAATATTGATAAACCAGCAAGTTTTGTTTATCCTAATAATTTCAAATTTAATTTCAAAAAAGCTAACTTTGTTAATTTAAAAGTTGACTTAGAAAATACAAATTGGTCTGATATATATCACTGTGATAATCTAGATAAATGTTTGTTTAAATTTTATAATATTTTATTTAACTTATTTTTAAAACACGTTCCTATTTGTTGCATATCTGACTCCGAACAATCACCACCATGGTATGACAATGAGTTAAAAAAGCTTCGTAATTTACGTAATAAAAATTGGAAAAAATTTTGCGGTTCGAATATAGCTAATGATTATAATTCATATATTAATTCCCGGGATAAATTCGATCTTGAAGTTAATCGAAAATACATGAACTATCTGTCCGATATACAAAATAAATTAAAATTAAATCCAAAGGACTTTTGGCAATTTATTAATCTAAAGCGCAAATCTATTGGTTATCCGTCTTCTCTCTCTTACCATGATATAACATCTACTGATCCTATTGTGATTAGTAATTTATTTGTTGATTTTTTTAAAAAATTCTTTCTGTGACATTAATGATATTTCTCTTTCAGATTGTCCTGATAGTGTTGTTGAAAATATACAATCATTTTCACATTTAAATAATTTAAATATTAATTTATCTTTCGATTCTATTCTATAAGAGATAGATGGTTTAACTGAAACTTCTACATGTGGTCCTGATGGGATACCATCAATTATTTTAAGAAGATGTGGACGTAATCTATGTAAGCCACTTGAGTATTTGTTTAAATGTTCTATGTCAAATAATTGTTTTCCATCTATTTGGAAGTCATCTTTTATTATTCCTCGTCATAAAAAAGGACCTAAAAAGTGATATTTCGAATTATCGTCCTGTTGCTAGACTGTCCTGTATTCCTAAGTTATTTGAGGCTATGGTAACAAACTGTCTTTCTTTTCATGTTAAATCAATAATCACAAAGGAACAACATGGCTTTATGAAAGGAAGATCCACTACCACAAATTTATTGGAATTTGTTAATTTTGGTGTCGAGAGTTTTGAGAAACGCCTTACTGACTGAAGTCAGTGAATATACAATCGACAGATAAACTGTCACATAAAATCTTTTAAAAAAGTTAACAAAAATAGGCTTCAATGAAAATTTCATACTATGGTTACAATCATATCTCACTGATAGATCATATAAAGTTATTTTTAAAAACATCACTTCAGAAAGTTTTAATGTTTATAGTGGTGTTCCTCAAGGTAGCCATCTTGGCCCACTTTTATTCATACTTTTTGTGAATGATCTATCAAGTGTGATTAAAAAATCTAAAATTTCAGTCTATGCGCGGATAATTCTGATTGTAGTGCATTACAATCTGATCTGGATAACTTATATTACTGGTGTAAAATTAATCATCTAATGTTAAATATCAATAAATGGTTTGCAATGACTTTTACACGTAAATTACAGTATGCAAAGTTTACATACAAGTTAAATAACAATATTCTAAAAAGGACAAGTTCTTCAAATGACTTGGGCGTATATCTTGATACAAAACTGTCCTTTGTTAGACATATTAACATCATAACTAAAAAAGCTAATTCCTTGTTAGGATTTGTCAAACGTCAGTATCGTGAATTGTCTGATCCATATGTTATTAAACTTCTTTTATATCTTTTGTCCGTCCTATATTAGAGTATGCATGTCAAGTCTGGAGTCCACATTATGAAGTTCATAAGAATCGTATAGAAGGTGTACAAAAAAGATTCCTTCGTTTCGCTCTTAGGAATCTAAACTGGAGTGATAATTTCAATCTTCCACCTTATATTGAAAGATTACGCCCCATAGATTTGCCTTCATTGGAGAAAAGATGGGACTATTTGACCTTTAGCTTTGGGCATAAATTGCTAGTCGGTGAAATAGATTCGTGTATCTTATTATCTAAGGTTAATTTCAGGTTTCCGTCGCGTTCTTTACGTGTTTTTCAGCCACTAATGATTAAAAATCATTTGTCAAATTATGGTGCTTTTTGTTCTTTGTCACGTATGTTTAAAATTTATAATGATAAATACTTAATATTGAATTCTTATAGTTTCAATTCTAAAATGTTTAAATTTAAATTTTACTATTGAATTTAATGTACATACATATATATATTTTTTGTTTTTATAACTAGTATTTAGTTGATCCAATAAATAATAATAATATAGTAATGAAAAATAGATTTCAGGTATGGTTCAAAAAATTTAATGCTTTTCAGTTCATTTTCAATTAAGTATTTTTTTTAATATTTGCTATTTTTTACTAATGCACTTTATAATAAAACATATGAGAAAAAATGAATTAATTGTCAGAAAAACTTACACAGCTGTCCGAACTCATAAGAAAATTCACACTAAAAAAAAATTCACACTAAAGTATCCCGCCATTAAGTTTGTATGCATACGGGGGACTTCCCCAAAATAAGTTTAGTTACCAAATAGTGCGTCATTCGAGAAAAATTGCATTTCCGAATTATATACTTAATTGTTTGGTTGTCGATGTTTTCTGAAGTATATTTAATTTTGATATTAATTTTAATTTTAATTTTGGATTATTAATTACAAGAATAAATAATGTTAAAAAAAATTAATTATTTGTTTTCTGATATTTAAAACTTAATGTCTAAGATTAATACTACTGAATAAAAGAAGTGGGAGGATACTTTTGTGAGCAACTGTATGTACATTTGAATAACCACTATATTACAAGTCTTCTAAAAATGCGTGGCAAACCACTTCACTTTTCAAGGACTGGTACAATGATTTATTCATTCCACAACTTACTGTATGTACATTTGAATAACCACTATATTACAAGTCTTCTAAAAATGCGTGGTAAACCACTTCACTTTTCAAGGACTGGTACAATGATTTATTCATTCCACAACTTACTCAGTTGTGTCACTTAGAATCGAAAAATCTTCCCGTTAAGGCAATTTTGAGTAAGTTGTGTCACTTAGAATCGAAAAATCTTCGCGTTAAGGCAATTTCATTGCTAGATAACGCAACTTCCCGTTAAGGCAATTTCATTGCTAGATAACGCAACTTCCCGTTAAGGCAATTTTATTGCTAGATAACAGCACTATAAACATGTTTACTGATAATGAGAACTTCAAAGTTATTTATTTTCCCCCAAATAATACACCTTTGCTACAGCCGTTAGATCAAAATGTGATCAAATCGTTAAAACAGCGCTATAGAAAACATCTTCTTACAACACTGGCGGTTATGTGCCAATAATGAAATGATTTCGGCACTGAAAAATATAAATTTGAAAGATGTGGCTTTTTTAGTTGTTCAATCTTGGAATGAAGTCCCACAGTCAGTAATTCAGAACGAAGTCCCACAGTCAGTAATTCAGAACTCATTTAAGCATATTTTCTCTTCAATTGACGAAATTTACTGCAATATACCAGCTGATTATTTTACGGAAGACGATAATATCCCTCTGTCGAGATTATACAATTCAATCTTAAATGGCAATAATTTAAGTGAAAATGAAATAATTGAATGGGCAAATGGAATAAACGAAACTAATGTTGACAATCATGTTGAAGAAAATAATGAACCAAGTAACGTGGAGACGTGTCCAGATAGAGAAGTTCATGTTATGTCAAATAACATAAATAATGTTATTGATTCTTTCAATACAGTGATAGAATGGGCCGAAGAAAATAATTCCCGAATAATGAAATTTTATTTTTACGACGTATAAGAGAAAATGCTGTTATTAAAAATATTTATAATGTTATCCGTTTGCCTTAAATATAGAAAATAAAATTTAGATTCCTTTTTTCTATATAAGCATTTTCTTCTATATAAGAAACTTTTTTATTTAACTTAGTTCAAATGAGTTGCTTATACAGAGCGGTTACTGTATATGTATATATGTAAAATAGATATACATATATTATATATTATAACATAAACATAAATATTATATATATATCATATTCATATTTCTCAAATATTTATTATGTATATCTATGCACAAAGACAAAATATTAAAAAAGCATAAATATATCTAATAATTAATTTCTGAAACGTAAACATTTTTAAACTAAGGGCGTGTGTCAAAGTGTTAAAAATAATTTGGTTAAAAAATAATCCCCACGAGGTTAAAAAAAATTTAACTGTGGGGTGTTTTTAAAAATTTTAACTTTGTGAATTGGTTAAAAATTTAATTCTAAGGAAAATTCAATATGGATAGAGTATTTAATATATATTTCCTATTAATTTTGCTAATTTTAACAAAAATAAAATTTAATAATAATATAATATTATTATTTTTATTTTTAAATTTATTATTTTATTAACTATTTATTTTTATTTTCAAAACAAAATTAAAAAAAAAAATTTTTTTTGATACAAATTTTGGATACAAATCAATTTAAATTTCAATCAAAAATTTATTTTTTTTCAAAAATAAATGAATTTAAAATTAATTTATTTCAATCAAAAATTTAACTAAAGTGTCAAAATTTATACTAGGTCCAGAGCAGATAAAATTTCGGCGCCTTCTTGTGGTGAATAAAACTTTCAAAAATTTTAATTTTACTGACATAATTTTAATTTTTAACCAATTTACCAATTCACACACACCCTAAGAAAAAAAATTATTTTTCTTTTCACTGAGAATAAAAAGAGAATTTTTCTTTTAGTTTGAGAATTTTTTTACTTCCTTTTCACAACCGGCACAGGCCATGGAAAAAAATTCAAATATTTGGTTTTAAAATTCACATGCGACTTTATTATTATATATTCTTTGGTATTATCTATACGCCAGTATTATCTGTAAAAATCCAACCCATATCCCTTTTTTTATAGTAAACATAATTTTAAGTTGGTATTTAAACTTCAATGTGCCCAAACTACGGTTTTTGTGCCCTTACTATTTTAGGAAAGCTCTCAAATAACACTTGAAACAGAATATATTTCACTGTGATATTACTATATATTATATACTCAAGAATTTTATTTTAAATCATTTTTTGTTAATGATATTTTGTTATATTTTTTAGCGCAAAGCACGTAATAATGAATCGCATAGTGAAAATAGCGGCGATGAAAAAGAAGTTGATCTTGCTAATTTTATGACGGTTGACTCAGTGGGTGAAATAGATGGCGGAGCACATAATGACGATGAAATTGATGAGGACAATGCTGAAGATGGAGAAAAAGATAAAGTTAATGTGGGTGTGGATCATGTTAAAAAAACCGAAGCATATTATTGTGACCTATGTCGAATGTATTTCCAATGTAAGGACGATGATGAAGCTATATTGAAAAAACATTGTACCACACGCAGCCATTTGAAGGCATTCATCAGGTATAAAGAAGATCAAGATTTACAAGCTGAAGCGGAACGTGTACAACGTAAAGAATCGTCAAAAGATAAGAAAAAAATTGATGTATTAGATGAAAAATATAGAGATGGAAATAATAAAAATCAAGATATTGGAGACAATGAGGAAACTGGAGAGGATAAACTATGGGAAGATGTTGATAAAGATTTGGGGGATCTCTTACGTGAAGTCGGACCAGAAGATGATGAAGAAGATGGATCCGTTTTAAATATAGACATTGAAAGGCATGTATTAATGTGAATATATATTAAATAAATAATGGATTTGTAAATTTTAGATTTGACAAATTTAAAAATAGCGAAAAAGCAAAAGCTAAAGAGATGAATGGAGCAACCAAATCAGAAAACATTGGCGAAAAAGAAAATGAACCCAAAGAAGATAATGTTGTAAAAATCAAGAAAGAAAAAGTGGATTCCAATAAATCTGATGAAACTATCTCTACTTAAAGGAATGAACTGTCTTCTTCTAGACGAATGTGGATGTAGTTATGAAGAAAAATGAGCCGATATTGTTTTAAAAATACAATAATAATAATAATAATAATGAATAGCTAAAAACTAAATATACCAAAATCGGACAGTTTATGTATTTGAAATTATATAGTTTTCTTTTATCTTTGTTAGCAACATTTGTTTAACATGTTTTTTAAATGAAACATAAAATAACGAACTTAATTATTTTCTAATCCGTCTGCAATAGGGTTGGTCCATCATCATCAATCAATAGTTGTACCACACGTATGTTAGTTTAAGTTAGTTATTAATAACTAATTTAAAGACTAAAGTTATTCCCGATAGTTTTCGATTTGTACAAAGTTTAATAATTATTTTAAATTAAATTTCAGAATAAATTTCCACATAGTTTAACTAATTTTTAATTAAAATTGAATAATATCTATTATTTTTTATCATTATACATATTGACAATATTATTTGGAAGTTTATTCTGAAATTTAATTTAAAATAATTATTAAACTTTGTACAAATTGAAAATTATCGGGAATAATATTTAAGAAAACTAAAAAAAAACTCAGTAAATAGTTTTGTTTAATTTTATATTGATTTTATTATGTTAATAATAAATTGATTTTATTATGTTAATAATCATGCTTTATTTTGATGATCTTACCTCATGATATAAGTAAAACAGATAACGTCATGCGCATATCGGCTAACTTCACATTGCATTTTTTGACATGACGTAACAAGAGAGCTCACACGTTAAAAGTTTGTATAGTTTTATATGAAAAAGTTTTGTTATATTTTGTAATTCGTTTAATTTTAATTAATTAATATATTAAGAATAATTATTATTTGCAATATTTAAAGGATATTTTTTAGTATAAAAGTGAATATAAAAGAAAAAGCTGTAGACATAAAAATAAAACAAATTGTATTGTAATCAAACATTTTGTGGTTGAAATATTTTGGTTTTTTTTGGCGGGATTTTGATTGTGGTAATATTAATAATTATTGTTTTTATGCTAATTTTAATCATTTAAATATATTTATTTATTTCAAAAATTATGTCTTCTCCAAAATCCCCAGAATTATCTGATAAATCTAAAAAATGTGATCGTCAAATTAGGTATAAATAATTTTTGCATTGATTTAAGTACATATAAATAATATTAATGTAGATTGTGGGGTGAGAATGGTCAAAACGTATTAGAAAACTTAAATGTTTGCTTAATAAATGCAACTGCAAGGTTCTAAAAGGATTTGTATTTCCCGGAATTGGAGGATTTACTATTGTTTTGTTGATAGCAGTATAATTACTGATGAAGATGTTGGATTAAAGTACAAATGAAATTTATTATAAATAATATTGATTAATAAAAACATTTTTTGTTGCAGTTTCTTTTTGGAAACTTGATTTGTCGGCTTATACCAAGGGCACAATGTTGTACACAATTATTGAAAGAACCAAATTTTTAGATAATTTTACTGTAGTATTGCATCAGCATTAAGTGAAAAAATTTTGATGAATTTATCACGAAAATTATGGGAATTATATAATAAACCATTTTTTTTATTGCCGTTCGATTGGATTTTTTGGTTCCATTCGATTACAAATAAAAGAACATTGTGTTGTTGAAGCACATCTAGATAATCGACAATTAGATTTACGACTAGAAAACCAATTTGTTATAAAACAACATTTAAAATTTAATGTATATATAGTACGTATATTTTTGTAAATTAATATATTATTATTAAATTTAAAATTATACAATAAAATATATAATTTAATGTATATAAGTATCACAATATTTAAAAAATAACATAAAAAATATATGTAATAAATAACATATTCTTATTAAATTTATTAAAAAAAAAAGAATAAATACTAAATAAGTTTGTCTATATTTACTAAATATCAAAATGTTTGTTTTTTTTCTAAATTATTTCTTTTATTTGATTTTATTTCAACCAATCTTTATCTTCTATAATACATTTTTATACATTTTTCATATATGTATACATAACTTTGCTCACTTGTGACGTCATGCGCAGTAGAATGCAAAAAGAAACTGACATTGTCGTTATCTGTCCCTTTAAGCAAAGTGAGTAAAACTGGCTCAGAAAAGGAGTTAACTATATATGGGGAACTCCGTTTCTGTCTCACTTTTTTTAGATAAAAATGTAACATTTTAACTCATTCGTTATATGATAATTAGAAAAAGTGTGATGTAAAACGTCAAAAACACGATATCGAAATTGATGCGTTTACGAAGTAAAAACAAAATGTATGCGGCTCAGATTTATATCTCAGAAACATATCATAAAAATGAAGTGAAATTGATATATAAAATTCATCAAAATAGATACGTTTTTGGACCTGTAGCTCAGGTTTGTATCTCAGAAAAGTATCATCAAATTGGACTGAAATGGAAACATAAAATTCATCAAAATAGAGACGTTTGCGGAGTAGAAAATGCAACTTCTGCGGCTCAGGTTTATGTATCATCAAATTGGAGTTAAATGGAGATAGAAAGTTCATCAAAATACCCAGCAAACATGTCTTCAGTGACATACCCATGAATCACCCAAGACATGTCTTTAAGACAGACCCAAGACAGACTGCTGACATCGCCATACAAATGTCACAAGTCGTCATGCATGACATGTCTTGGGTTTGTCTTGCATGACATGTCTTGGGTGTGTCTTGCATGACATGTCTTGGGTCTGTCTTGCATGACGTGTCTTGGGTTTGTCTGGCAAGACGTGTATTATGTTTGTCCTTGTGAAAAAAAAAATCATATTATATATGAAAATCACTATTTTTTATTTAAAAACTAATAAAATACATTTCAAACTAATCAATAAAAACTTTTAACAATAATTATAAGTCAAAATATGACTGAAAAAATGTAATTAAAGAAATTCACAATTTTTTTTCCGCAAGACAAATACAATACATTACTGTCTGACACTGAATAAAAAAGATATACAAAAAATAGAATTTTTTTTTAGTTTTTGTAATAGTCACCAGAGGCCTTACCATCGCATATAATGAAATATTTTATATTTCGAAAAATATTGTATACCTATCTCTTTCTTTCTAACACATTTTAAATTACCCAAGACATACTAGTGACATGTCTTGTGTCGGTCATGCAAGACAGAATTTTTGTTGGGTAGAAACGTTTGTGAGTATAAAATATGACCGTTTTCGTAAACGCAGTATGGTCGCAGTACTGCAATGTTTTTATTCGTAATGGTAGTTTAATCAACGAGACAGCGACCAGTCCACAGAAGGCGCATTGTTTAAACTAAATTTGTCGACTTTTCACTGTCTCGATAGTCAAAATACCAGTAAGAAGAATTAATACATTGCAGTACTGCGATCATACTGCGTTTACGAAAACGGTCTATATCTATAAATTTTGTGGCTATATTCACACAAAAGTTATGCTTTATACTACAAAACTTTTCTATTTTGATGAAATTTCTATATTGAAAATTCATAAAAATAGAAACACAATTATATAAAAAATTGTTTTTTTTTAATAAAAAATATCACAAAATTAATAGAGGTTTCTAAATTCCACCTCTTTAATTATAATCACATAATTTCAACATCTTTAGTTAAATTAATCACATATTGTTCTAATTATTATACAAAATATGAAAATTAAATATAATTTAATTTAACATTATTTAAAATATTTGTTTTTTTAATGAAAAATATCACAAAATTAATAGAGGCTTCTAAATACCACCTCTTTTATTATATATAACATGTATATTTTCAATTAAACCTTTTTTCCTTTAATTGATAACAATGTTTGTAATTATGGTATAACAATTTTCCAAAATATAAAATCTAAATATAATTTAATTTAATATTATTTAAATATTTGTTTTTTATAAAAATAATCACAAAATTAATAGAGGTTTCTAAATTCCTCCTCTTTAATTTTATATTTCATAATTTCCACATCTTTAGTTAAATTAATCATATAATTTAATTTGTTTTTTAATGAAAAATATCACAAAATTAATAGAGGCTTCTAAATACCATCTCTTTTTTCGTATTTTCGTATGATATTTATATATCATAAAATTTCCAAACAAATATAATAGAGGATTTAATTGATGACAAATTGATGGATTTAATTGATGACAAACATAATTGATGACAAACTATAAAACTTAAATATAATAGAGGATTTAAATTCTACCTCTGCTTAAAAATAATAATTAACTATTTTCATACCGCTTTTAAATATTATATGTAAGAAAAATTATTTAAATAAAATCGATAGTTATATTGATAATTGGTAATGTCCAATTTAAAACTATATACGATAATTATGTGATTAATAAATTATAGAGCAATTAAATTATTAGAAGAAAAAATTAAAAAAAAAATTTAAAAAAAAGATTATTTCCTTTTTGTGATAGAAATTTAATTTTCAATTTAAATTACCGTATTTCAACGATTTAATTATTAATAAAAAAAAATACCATAATTAGCAAAAATATATTACTGTGTTTAATTCAATTTATTAAACTATTAATTAGTTCAAAAGTTAAATGTAAGAGATGCACAAAATTAAAAATAATTTTATAAAAAATATTGTATTTAAATATTGACTTTTCTAATTAATAATTCTGGATTTGAAATAGATAATAAATTATATATCTTATTTATTTTGCACTTCTCTATATTTGATATTATTGTGAATAAGGATATTATTGTGAATAAGATTTTAAAATAAAGAGAATAATCATTTGAAAATCCTTCTTTTTATTATAAATACCAATAAATTTAAATCTTTTTTTAAAAGATTAAATATTTTTATTAAACTTCAAATTGTATATAATATAAAAATTTATTTTATTCTGATTGAAAAAGAAGTGTTCAATGAATTTATGAAAAACAAATCAAATTAATAAAAATTATTCGAATGTTCTAATAGTTAAGATGAATTTTTATATATATTTAATTTAAAATGCATTTGTAATCCAATGAATTTACGGAAAAAAAAATCATAACAAACTATTTGAAAACGAATAATAAATTATTAAAATTAATTTCCTGATAAAATTTCTACCGTGTCAAATTGATTAACAACGACCAATTCATCACTTGAAATGTTGTGAATTGAAGCACCCAGTACTTCAATTCGCAACCGAAAAACAGCAAATTTAACTATTTTGAAATAATTTAAATTTATTGATTAAATTCGCAAAATAATTAAAAATAAAATTGGAACAATATTTTAAAGAACTGATATCGCATGCGATATTTTGAAAAACCAAAAAGCTCTTCAACCAAATAAAATAGCTGTTTTTTGGTAACCAAAAATAAGTCTACTTTGGGGTGTCAAGTAGACACCAATTAAATTAAAATTAAGTCTACTTTGGGGTGTCAAGTAGACACCAATTACATTATAAAAAAAAAAGTTATTATTCTAAAAATAAAAACAAAAAGTTAAATAAAACTAAAAATTGTTAAATTAAAACGGTCTAATAAAAAAAAAGTCTAAAATTGTTAAATTAAAGAAGTCTAATAAAAAGTCGGAAAGAAAAGTCTAAAACACTAAGTTGTTAAAATTAAAAGAAAAGTTAATAATTATTTATTTCAATAAATAATTATAATTGAAATATTAAACAGAGAAACTAAATTTTAATAAATAAATAAATAAGTAGAACTATTTTTGTAACATAATATATAAAACGAAAGTTAATTAAATAATAAAAAATAGTGTTTTTATTTGGTAATAAGAAGAAGAAAGTAATTATAAAAGGTAACTTTTATAACAGAAATATGAACATTATTCAAACTTGTAACTAATTCTGTGGAATTTTCCATATTCGGGTTATTATCATTATTTTTAATTTCACCATCAGATAATATTAAATTATTTGTAGGCTCCGCATGAATTTCAACAGCCGGTGTTCCGCGTGGTGGTGATGAAGTTGATGATAACGAATTTGCGGATGCTGCAGATAATGATTTATTTTTTTTTGCATTAAAACAGCTGCAATAATATGTACCTTTTCTAGTTCAGTTTTATAACTTGTAAATATTTTATTTGATTTTTGTAGAATTTTGGAAATCATCATATTTAGATGTATATAAATTTAATTGTTCTTTAAGTGTTGTTTCACGAGTATGCATTTCTTGAATCATTTTCTTACAGCTAAGCAATTCATCAAGAGCTTTTTGCTTATCCCTGTTATTGGCCAAAAATTATTTAATATCAAGTAAATTAATTAATTATTTTATAAAATATAAAATTGTGTAAATTACCTTACAATACATTCTTTCTCTATTGCTGCTTCCATTTGTATTTTAGTCAATTTTGCTTCATTATTCATTATTCATAATTATTGTTAAAATTTACTATAAATTTATTAAAATAACATTAATTAATAATAATTAATAATAATTACACTCCCAATCAAATTAATAATAATTTCACTCCCAATTATATTTGCAATTTAATTTATATAAAAAAAAATAGCGACAACAATTACACAAAAATTAAAAACAAAATGAATTCTAAAATAGTCTCCCTCCAAGCCAACTATGAATCAAGTAAAGAAATTATTTATTCCGCCGCTGCTGCTGCCGATGCTTTTTTTTGCTGCTACTGCCTTTTTATTTACAATTTTATTTATTTTATTTAAAACGAAATAAAATTGAGACATTTACGAAGTAGAAAATATTACATTTTCGGAATAGAAATATAATTTCGCTATTGGTGGAACCAAATTGAGGTATTTCTGAGATATATTTCTGATCCACATTTAGCGGACTAAAATGAGGCATTTGCGGAGTTAAAATTTCTTTTTCTAATTTTTGTAAAAAATATATGTTTTTAAATAATTTTAAATGTTTTTTACTTCAATAAAGGCATATCAGGAGATAATTAAAGCTAAAAAAGAAGAAAAATTTTAATTTTTAAATTTTTTTTATTGATAAAATTCTAACACTTTTCCGTTTTGGTGGAACCAAATTTAGGTATTTCTGAGATATATTTCTGATCCATATTTAGCGGACTAAAATGAGGCAAAAATATATGTTTTTAAATAATTTTAAATGTTTTTTACTTCAATAAAGGCATATCAGGAGATAATTAAAGCTAAAAAAAAGAAGAAAAATTTAAAACACTTTTCCGTTTTGGTGGAACCAAATTGAGGTATTTCTGAGATATATTTCTGATCCATATTTAGCGGACTAAAATGAGGCATTTGCGGAGTTAAAATTTCTTTTTGTAATTTTTGTAAAAAATATATGTTTTTAAATAATTTTAAATGTTTTTTACTTCAATAAAGGCATATCAGGAGATAATTAAAGCTAAAAAAAAGAAGAAAAATTTAAAACACTTTTCCGTTTTGGTGGAACCAAATTGAGGTATTTCTGAGATATATTTCTGATCCATATTTAGCGGACTAAAATGAGGCATTTGCGGAGTTAAAATTTCTTTTTGTAATTTTTGTAAAAAATATATGTTTTTAAATAATTTTAAATGTTTTTTACTTAAATAAAGGCATATCAGGAGATAATTAAAGCTAAAAAAAAAGAAGAAAAATTTTTATTTTAAAATTTTTTTATTGAAAAAATTCTAACACTTTTCCGTTTTGGTGGAACCAAATTGAGGTATTTCTGAGATATATTTCTGATCCGATCCGTATTTAGCGTAAAATGAGGCATTTGTGGAGTTAAAATTTCTTTTTGTAATTTTTGTAAAAAATATATGTTTTTAAATAATTTTAAATGTTTTTTACTTCAATAAAGGCATATCAGGATATAATTAAAGCTAAAAAAAAAGAAGAAATATTTTAATTTTTAAATTTTTTTTATTGAAAAAATTCTAACACTTTTCCGTTTTGGTGGAACCAAATTGAGGTATTTCTGAGATATATTTCTGATCCGTATTTAGCGGACTAAAATGAGGCATTTGCGGAGTTAAAATTTATTTTTGTAATTTTTGTAAAAAATATAAGTTTTTAAATAATTTTAAATGTTTTTTACTTCAATAAAGGCATATCAGAAGATAATTAAAGCTAAAAAAAAAGAAGAAAAATTTAAATTTTTAAATTTTTTTATTGAAAAAATTCTAACACTTTTCCGTTTTGGTGGAACCAAATTGAGGTATTTCTGAGATATATTTCTGATCCATATTTAGCGGACTAAAATGAGGCATTTGCGGAGTTAAAATTTCTTTTTGTAATTTTTGTAAAAAATATAAGTTTTTAAATAATTTTAAATGTTTTTTACTTCAATAAAGGCATATCAGAAGATAATTAAAGCTAAAAAAAAAAGAAGAAAAATTTAAATTTTTAAATTTTTTTATTGAAAAAATTCTAATACTTTTCCGTTTTGGTGGAACCAAATTGAGGTATTTCTGAGATATATTTCTGATCCATATTTAGCGGACTAAAATGAGGCATTTGCGGAGTTAAAATTTCTTTTTGTAATTTTTGTAAAAAATATATGTTTTTAAATAATTTTAAATGTTTTTTACTTAAATAAAGGCATATCAGGAGATAATTAAAGCTAAAAAAAAGAAGAAAAGTTTAAATTTTTAAATTTTTTTATTGCAAAAATTCTAACACTTTTCCGTTTTGGTGGAACCAAATTCAGGTATTTCTGAGATATATTTCTGATCCATATTTAGCGGACTAAAATGAGGCATTTGCGGAGTTAAAATTTATTTTTGTATATTTTGTAAAAAATATATGTTTTTAAATAATTTTAAATCTTTTTTACTTAAATAAAGGCATATCAGGAGATAATTAAAGCTAAAAAAAAGAAGAAAAATTAAAATTTTTAAATTTTTTTATTGCAAAAGTTCTAACACTTTTCCGTTTTGGTGGAACCAAATTGAGGTATTTCTGAGATATATTTCTGATCCATATTTAGCGGACTAAAATGAGGCATTTGCGGAGTTGAAATTTCTTTTTGTAATTTTTGTAATAAATATATGTTTTTAAATAATTTTAAATGTTTTTTACTTCAATAAAGGCATATCAGGAGATAATTAAAGCTAAAAAAAAGAAGAAAAATTTTAATTTTTAAATTTTTTTATTGAAAAAATTCTAACACTTTTCCGTTTTGGTGGAACCAAATTGAGGTATTTCTGAGATATATTTCTGATCCATATTTAGCGGAATAAAATGAGGCATTTGCGGAGTTAAAATTTCTTTTTGTAATTTTTGTAAAAAATATATGTTTTTAAATAATTTTAAATGTTTTTTACTTCAATAAAGGCATATCAGGAGATAATTAAAGCTAAAAAGAAAGATGAAAAATTTTAATTTTTAAATTTTTTTATTGAAAAAATTCTAACACTTTTCCGTTTTGGTGGAACCAAATTGAGGTATTTCTGAGATATATTTCTGATCCATATTTAGCGGACTAAAATGAGGCATTTGCGGAGTTAAAATTTCTTTTTGTAATTTTTGTAAAAAATATATGTTTTTAAATAATTTTAAATGTTTTTTACTTCAATAAAGGCATATCAGGAGATAATTAAAGCTAAAAAGAAAGATGAAAAATTTAAATTTTTAAATTTTTTTATTGCAAAAATTCTAACACTTTTCCGTTTTGGTGGAACCAAATTGAGGTATTTCTGAGATATATTTCTGATCCATATTTAGCGGACTAAAATGAGGCATTTGCGGAGTTGAAATTTCTTTTTGTAATTTTTGTAAAAAATATATGTTTTTAAATAATTTTAAATGATTTTTACGTCAATAAAGGCATATCAGGAGATAATTAAAGGTAAAAAAAAAGAAAAAAAATTTTACTTTTTAAATTTTTTATTGAAAAAATTCTAACACTTTTCCGTTTTGGTGGAACCAAATTGAGGTATTTCTGAGATATATTTCTGATCCATATTTAGCGGACTAAAATGACGCATTTCCGGAGTTAAAATTTCTTTTTGTAATTTTTGTAAAAAATATATGTTTTTAAATAATTTTAAATGTTTTTTACTTCAATAAATGCATATCAGGAGATAACTAAAGCTAAAAAAAAGAAGAAAAATTTAAAACACTTTTCCGTTTTGGTGGAACCAAATTGAGGTATTTCTGAGATATATTTCTGATCCATATTTAGCGGACTAAAATGAGGCATTTGCGGAGTTAAAATTTCTTTTTGTAATTTTTGTAATAAATATATGTTTTTAAATAATTTTAAATGTTTTTTACTTCAATAAAGGCATATCAGGAGATAATTAAAGCTAAAAAAAAAGAAGAAAAAATTTTAATTTTTAAATTTTTTTATTGAAAAAATTCTAACACTTTTCCGTTTTGGTGGAACCAAATTTAGGTATTTCTGAGATATATTTCTGATCCATATTTAGCGGACTAAAATGAGGCATTTGTGGAGTTAAAATTTCTTTTTGTAATTTTTGTAAAAAATATATGTTTTTAAATAATTTTAAATGTTTTTTACTTCAATAAAGGCATATCAGGAGATAATTAAAGCTAAAAAAAAAGAAGAAAAATTTAAAACACTTTTCCGTTTTGGTGGAACCAAATTGAGGTATTTCTGAGATATATTTCTGATCCATATTTAGCGGACTAAAATGAGGCATTTGCGGAGTTAAAATTTCTTTTTGTAATTTTTGTAAAAAATATATGTTTTTAAATAATTTTAAATGTTTTTTACTTAAATAAAGGCATATCAGGAGATAATTAAAGCTAAAAAAAAAGAAGAAAAATTTTTATTTTAAAATTTTTTTATTGAAAAAATTCTAACACTTTTCCGTTTTGGTGGAACCAAATTGAGGTATTTCTGAGATATATTTCTGATCCGATCCGTATTTAGCGTAAAATGAGGCATTTGTGGAGTTAAAATTTATTTTTGTATATTTTGTAAAAAATATATGTTTTTAAATAATTTTAAATGTTTTTTACTTAAATAAAGGCATATCAGGAGATAATTAAAGCTAAAAAAAAGAAGAAAAATTAAAATTTTTAAATTTTTTTATTGCAAAAGTTCTAACACTTTTCCGTTTTGGTGGAACCAAATTGAGGTATTTCTGAGATATATTTCTGATCCATATTTAGCGGACTAAAATGAGGCATTTGCGGAGTTAAAATTTATTTTTGTAATTTTTGTAAAAAATATATGTTTTTAAATAATTTTAAATGTTTTTTACTTAAATAAAGGCATATCAGGAGATAATTAAAGCTAAAAAAAAGAAGAAAAATTAAAATTTTTAAATTTTTTTATTGCAAAAGTTCTAACACTTTTCCGTTTTGGTGGAACCAAATTGAGGTATTTCTGAGATATATTTCTGATCCATATTTAGCGGACTAAAATGAGGCATTTGCGGAGTTAAAATTGCTTTTTGTAATTTTTGTAAAAAATATAAGTTTTTAAATAATTTTAAATGTTTTTTACTTCAATAAAGGCATATCAGAAGATAATTAAAGCTAAAAAAAAAAGAAGAAAAATTTTAATTTTTAAATTTTTTTATTGAAAAAATTCTAACAATTTTCCGTTTTGGTGGAACCAAATTGAGGTATTTCTGAGATATATTTCTGATCCATATTTAGCGGACTAAAATGAGGCATTTGCGGAGTTAAAATTTCTTTTTGTAATTTTTGTAAAAAATATATGTTTTTAAATAATTTTAAATGTTTTTTACTTAAATAAAGGCATATCAGGAGATAATTAAAGCTAAAAAAAAGAAGAAAAATTTAAATTTTTAAATTTTTTTATTGCAAAAATTCTAACACTTTTCCGTTTTGGTGGAACCAAATTGAGGTATTTCTGAGATATATTTCTGATCCATATTTAGCGGACTAAAATGAGGCATTTGCGGAGTTAAAATTTATTTTTGTATATTTTGTAAAAAATATATGTTTTTAAATAATTTTAAATGTTTTTTACTTAAATAAAGGCATATCAGGAGATAATTAAAGCTAAAAAAAAGAAGAAAAATTAAAATTTTTAAATTTTTTTATTGCAAAAGTTCTAACACTTTTCCGTTTTGGTGGAACCAAATTGAGGTATTTCTGAGATATATTTCTGATCCATATTTAGCGGAATAAAATGAGGCATGTGCGGAGTTAAAATTTTTTTTTGTAATTTTTGTAAAAAATATATGTTTTTAAATAATTTTAAATGTTTTTTACTTCAATAAAGGCATATCAGGAGATAATTAAAGCTAAAAAAAAAGAAGAAAAATTTTTATTTTAAAATTTTTTTATTGAAAAAATTCTAACACTTTTCCGTTTTGGTGGAACCAAATTGAGGTATTTCTGAGATATATTTCTGATCCGATCCGTATTTAGCGTAAAATGAGGCATTTGTGGAGTTAAAATTTATTTTTGTATATTTTGTAAAAAATATATGTTTTTAAATAATTTTAAATGTTTTTTACTTAAATAAAGGCATATCAGGAGATAATTAAAGCTAAAAAAAAGAAGAAAAATTAAAATTTTTAAATTTTTTTATTGCAAAAGTTCTAACACTTTTCCGTTTTGGTGGAACCAAATTGAGGTATTTCTGAGATATATTTCTGATCCATATTTAGCGGACTAAAATGAGGCATTTGCGGAGTTAAAATTTATTTTTGTAATTTTTGTAAAAAATATATGTTTTTAAATAATTTTAAATGTTTTTTACTTAAATAAAGGCATATCAGGAGATAATTAAAGCTAAAAAAAAGAAGAAAAATTAAAATTTTTAAATTTTTTTATTGCAAAAGTTCTAACACTTTTCCGTTTTGGTGGAACCAAATTGAGGTATTTCTGAGATATATTTCTGATCCATATTTAGCGGACTAAAATGAGGCATTTGCGGAGTTGAAATTTCTTTTTGTAATTTTTGTAATAAATATATGTTTTTAAATAATTTTAAATGTTTTTTACTTCAATAAAGGCATATCAGGAGATAATTAAAGCTAAAAAAAGAAGAAAAATTTTAGTTTTTAAATTTTTTTATTGAAAAAATTCTAACACTTTTCCGTTTTGGTGGAAACAAATTGAGGTATTTCTGATCCATATTTAGCGGAATAAAATGAGGCATTTGCGGAGTTAAAATTTATTTTTGTAATTTTTGTAAAAAATATATGTTTTTAAATAATTTTAAATGTTTTTTACTTCAATAAAGGCATATCAGGAGATAATTAAAGCTAAAAAAAAAGAAGAAAAAATTTTAATTTTTAAATTTTTTTATTGAAAAAATTCTAACACTTTGCCGTTTTGGTGGAACCAAATTTAGGTATTTCTGAGATATATTTCTGATCCATATTTAGCGGACTAAAATGAGGCATTTGCCGAGTTAAAATTTCTTTTTGTAATTTTTGTAAAAAATATATGTTTTTAAATAATTTTAAATGATTTTTACGTCAATAAAGGCATATCAGGAGATAATTAAAGGTAAAAAAAAAGAAAAAAAATTTTACTTTTTAAATTTTTTATTGAAAAAATTCTAACACTTTTCCGTTTTGGTGGAACCAAATTGAGGTATTTCTGAGATATATTTCTGATCCATATTTAGCGGACTAAAATGAGGCATTTCCGGAGTTAAAATTTCTTTTTGTAATTTTTGTAAAAAATATATGTTTTTAAATAATTTTAAATGTTTTTTACTTCAATAAAGGCATATCAGGAGATAACTAAAGCTAAAAAAAAGAAGAAAAATTTAAAACACTTTTCCGTTTTGGTGGAACCAAATTGAGGTATTTCTGAGATATATTTCTGATCCATATTTAGCGGAATAAAATGAGGCATTTGCGGAGTTAAAATTTCTTTTTGTAATTTTTGTAAAAAATATATGTTTTTAAATAATTTTAAATGTTTTTTACTTCAATAAAGGCATATCAGGAGATAATTAAAGCTAAAAAAAAAGAAGAAAAAATTTTAATTTTTAAATTTTTTTATTGAAAAAATTCTAACACTTTTCCGTTTTGGTGGAACCAAATTTAGGTATTTCTGAGATATATTTCTGATCCATATTTAGCGGACTAAAATGAGGCAGTTGTGGAGTTAAAATTTCTTTTTGTAATTTTTGTAAAAAATATATGTTTTTAAATAATTTTAAATGTTTTTTACTTCAATAAAGGCATATCAGGAGATAATTAAAGATAAAAAGAAAGATGAAAAATTTAAATTTTTAAATTTTTTTATTGCAAAAATTCTAACACTTTTCCGTTTTGGTGGAACCAAATTGAGGTATTTCTGAGATATATTTCTGATCCATATTTAGCGGACTAAAATGAGGCATTTGCGGAGTTGAAATTTCTTTTTGTAATTTTTGTAAAAAATATATGTTTTTAAATAATTTTAAATGATTTTTACGTCAATAAAGGCATATCAGGAGATAATTAAAGGTAAAAAAAAAAGAAAAAAAATTTTACTTTTTAAATATTTTATTGAAAAAATTCTAACACTTTTCCGTTTTGGTGGAACCAAATTGAGGTATTTCTGAGATATATTTCTGATCCATATTTAGCGGACTAAAATGAGGCATTTCCGGAGTTAAAATTTCTTTTTGTAATTTTTGTAAAAAATATATGTTTTTAAATAATTTTAAATGTTTTTTACTTCAATAAAGTCATATCAGGAGATAATTAAAGCTAAAAAAAAGAAGAAAAATTTAAAACACTTTTGCGTTTTGGTGGAACCAAATTGAGGTATTTCTGAGATATATTTCTGATCCATATTTAGCGGACTAAAATGAGGCATTTGCGGAGTTAAAATTTCTTTTTGTAATTTTTGTAAAAAATACATGTTTTTAAATAATTTTAAATGTTTTTTACTCAATAAAGGCATATCAGGAGATAATTAAAGCTAAAAAAAAGAAGAAAAATTTAAATTTTTAAATTTTTTTATTGCAAAAATTCTAACACTTTTCCGTTTTGGTGGAACCTAATTGAGGTATTTCTGAGATATATTTCTGATCCATATTTAGCGGACTAAAATGAGGCATTTGCGGAGTTAAAATTTCTTTTTGTAATTTTTGTAAAAAATATATGTTTTTAAATAATTTTAAATGTTTTTTACTTCAATAAAGGCATATCAGGAGATAATTAAAGCTAAAAAAAAAGAAGAAAAATTTTAATTTTTAAATTTCTTTATTGAAAAAATTCTAACACTTTTCCGTTTTGGTGGAACCAAATTGAGGTATTTCTGAGATATATTTCTGATCCGTATTTAGCGGACTAAAATGAGGCATTTGCGGAGTTAAAATTTCTTTTTGTAATTTTTGTAAAAAATATATGTTTTTAAATAATTTTAAATGTTTTTTACTTCAATAAAGGCATATCAGGAGATAATTAAAGCTAAAAAAAAGAAGAAAAATTTAAATTTTTAAATTTTTTTATTGCAAAAATTCTAACACTTTTCCGTTTTGGTGGAACCTAATTGAGGTATTTCTGAGATATATTTCTGATCCATATTTAGCGGACTAAAATGAGGCATTTGCGGAGTTAAAATTTCTTTTTGTAATTTTTGTAAAAAATATATGTTTTTAAATAATTTTAAATGTTTTTTACTTCAATAAAGGCATATCAGGAGATAATTAAAGCTAAAAAAAAAGAAGAAAAATTTTAATTTTTAAATTTCTTTATTGAAAAAATTCTAACACTTTTCCGTTTTGGTGGAACCAAATTGAGGTATTTCTGAGATATATTTCTGATCCGTATTTAGCGGACTAAAATGAGGCATTTGCGGAGTTAAAATTTCTTTTTGTAATTTTTGTAAAAAATATATGTTTTTAAATAATTTTAAATGTTTTTTACTTCAATAAAGGCATATCAGGAGATAATTATAGCTAAAAAAAAAGAAGAAAAATTTTAATTTTTAAATTTTTTTTATTGATAAAATTCTAACACTTTTCCGTTTTGGTGGAACCAAATTTAGGTATTTCTGAGATATATTTCTGATCCATATTTAGCGGACTAAAATGAGGCATTTGCGGAGTTAAAATTTCTTTTTGTAATTTTTGTAAAAAATATAAGTTTTTAAATAATTTTAAATGTTTTTTACTTCAATAAAGGCATATCAGAAGATAATTAAAGCTAAAAAAAAAGAAGAAAAATTTAAATTTTTAAATTTTTTTATTTAAAAAATTCTAACACTTTTCCGTTTTGGTTGAACCAAATTGAGGTATTTCTGAGATATATTTCTGATCCATATTTAGCGGACTAAAATGAGGCATTTGCGGAGTTAAAATTTCTTTTTGTAATTTTTGTAAAAAATATATGTTCTTAAATAATTTTAAATGTTTTTTACTTAAATAAAGGCATATCAGGAGATAATTAAAGCTAACAAAAAAAAGAAAAAAAATTGTACTTTTTAAATTTTTTTATTGAAAAAATTCTAACACTTTTCCGTTTTGGTGGAACCAAATTGAGGAATTTCTGAGATATATTTCTGATCCATATTTAGCGGAATAAAATGAGGCATATGCGGAGTTAAAATTTCTTTTTGTAATTTTTGTAAAAAATATATGTTTTGGTGGAACCAAATTGAGGTATTTCTGAGATATATTTCTGATCCATATTTAGCGGACTAAAATGAGGCATTTGCGGAGTTAAAATTTCTTTTTGTAATTTTTGTAAAAAATATATGTTTTTAAATAATTTTAAATGTTTTTTACTTAAATAAAGGCATATCAGGAGATAATTAAAGCTAAAAAAAAGAAGAAAAATTTTAATTTTTAAATTTTTTTATTGCCAAAAATTCTAACACTTCCGTTTTGGTGGAACCAAATTGAGGTATTTCTGAGATATATTTCTGATCCATATTTAGCGGACTAAAATGAGGCATTTGCGGAGTTAAAATTTCTTTTTGTAATTTTTGTAAAAAATTTATGTTTTTAAATAATTTTAAATGTTTTTTACTTCAATAAAGGCATATCAGAAGATAATTAAAACTAAAAAAAAAGAAGAAAAATTTAAATTTTTAAATTTTTTTATTGAAAAAATTCTAACACTTTTCCGTTTTGGTGGAACCAAATTGAGGTATTTCTGAGATATATTTCTGATCCATATTTAGCGGACTAAAATGAGGCATTTGCGGAGTTAAAATTTCTTTTTGTAATTTTTGTAAAAAATATATGTTTTTAAATAATTTTAAATGATTTTTACGTCAATAAAGGCATATCAGGAGATAATTAAAGGTAAAAAAAAAGAAAAAAAATTTTAATTTTTAAATTTTTTTATTGAAAAAATTCTAACACTTTGCCGTTTTGGTGGAACCAAATTTAGGTATTTCTGAGATATATTTCTGATCCATATTTAGCGGACTAAAATGAGGCATTTGCGGAGTTAAAATTTCTTTTTGTAATTTTTGTAAAAAATATATGTTTTTAAATAATTTTAAATGATTTTTACGTCAATAAAGGCATATCAGGAGATAATTAAAGGTAAAAAAAAAGAAAAAAAATTTTACTTTTTAAATTTTTTATTGAAAAAATTCTAACACTTTTCCGTTTTGGTGGAACCAAATTGAGGTATTTCTGAGATATATTTCTGATCCATATTTAGCGGACTAAAATGAGGCATTTCCGGAGTTAAAATTTCTTTTTGTAATTTTTGTCAAAAATATATGTTTTTAAATAATTTTAAATGTTTTTTACTTCAATAAAGGCATATCAGGAGATAACTAAAGCTAAAAAAAAGAAGAAAAATTTAAAACACTTTTCCGTTTTGGTGGAACCAAATTGAGGTATTTCTGAGATATATTTCTGATCCATATTTAGCGGAATAAAATGAGGCATTTGCGGAGTTAAAATTTCTTTTTGTAATTTTTGTGAAAAATATATGTTTTTAAATAATTTTAAATGTTTTTTACTTAAATAAAGGCATATCAGGAGATAATTAAACCTAAAAAAAAGAAGAAAAATTTTAATTTTTAAATTTTTTTATTTAAAAAATTCTAACACTTTTCCGTTTTGGTTGAACCAAATTGAGGTATTTCTGAGATATATTTCTGATCCATATTTAGCGGACTAAAATGAGGCATTTGCGGAGTTAAAATTTCTTTTTGTAATTTTTGTAAAAAATATATGTTCTTAAATAATTTTAAATGTTTTTTACTTAAATAAAGGCATATCAGGAGATAATTAAAGCTAACAAAAAAAAGAAAAAAAATTGTACTTTTTAAATTTTTTTATTGAAAAAATTCTAACACTTTTCCGTTTTGGTGGAACCAAATTGAGGAATTTCTGAGATATATTTCTGATCCATATTTAGCGGAATAAAATGAGGCATATGCGGAGTTAAAATTTCTTTTTGTAATTTTTGTAATAAATATATGTTTTTAAATAATTTTAAATGTTTTTTACTTAAATAAAGGCATATCAGGAGATAATTAAAGCTAAAAAAAAGAAGAAAAATTTTAATTTTTAAATTTTTTTATTGAAAAAATTCTAACACTTTTCCGTTTTGGTGGAACCAAATTGAGGTATTTCTGAGATATATTTCTGATCCATATTTAGCGGAATAAAATGAGGCATTTGCGGAGTTAAAATTTCTTTTTGTAATTTTTGTAAAAAATATATGTTTTTAAATAATTTTAAATGTTTTTTACTTCAATAAAGGCATATCAGGAGATAATTAAAGCTAACAAAAAAAAGAAAAAAAATTGTACTTTTTAAATTTTTTTATTGAAAAAATTCTAACACTTTTCCGTTTTGGTGGAACCAAATTGAGGAATTTCTGAGATATATTTCTGATCCATATTTAGCGGAATAAAATGAGGCATATGCGGAGTTAAAATTTCTTTTTGTAATTTTTGTAAAAAATATATGTTTTGGTGGAACCAAATTGAGGTATTTCTGAGATATATTTCTGATCCATATTTAGCGGACTAAAATGAGGCAATTGCGGAGTTAAAATTTCATTTTGTAATTTTTGTAAAAAATATATGTTTTTAAATAATTTTAAATGTTTTTTACTTAAATAAAGGCATATCAGGAGATAATTAAAGCTAAAAAAAAGAAGAAAAATTTTAATTTTTAAATTTTTTTATTGCCAAAAATTCTAACACTTCCGTTTTGGTGGAACCAAATTGAGGTATTTCTGAGATATATTTCTGATCCATATTTAGCGGACTAAAATGAGGCATTTGCGGAGTTAAAATTTCTTTTTGTAATTTTTGTAAAAAATTTATGTTTTTAAATAATTTTAAATGTTTTTTACTTCAATAAAGGCATATCAGAAGATAATTAAAACTAAAAAAAAAGAAGAAAAATTTAAATTTTTAAATTTTTTTATTGAAAAAATTCTAACACTTTTCCGTTTTGGTGGAACCAAATTGAGGTATTTCTGAGATATATTTCTGATCCATATTTAGCGGACTAAAATGAGGCATTTGCGGAGTTAAAATTTCTTTTTGTATACGGAGTTAAAATTTCTTTTTGTATTTTATTTTTTAATTTTAAATAAAATTATTTCAAAACATATATAAAAAATATATGCTTTTAAATAATTTTAAATGTTTTTTACTTCAATAAAGGCATATCAGGAGATAATTAAAGCTAAAAAGAAAGATGAAAAATTTAAATTTTTAAATTTTTTTATTGCAAAAATTCTAACACTTTTCCGTTTTGGTGGAACCAAATTGAGGTATTTCTGAGATATATTTCTGATCCATATTTAGCGGACTAAAATGAGGCATTTGCGGAGTTAAAATTTCTTTTTGTAATTTTTGTAAAAAATATATGTTTTTAAATAATTTTAAATGTTTTTTACTTAAATAAAGGCATATCAGGAGATAATTAAAGCTAAAAAAAAGAAAAAAAATTTTACTTTTTAAATTTTTTTATTGCAAAAATTCTAACACTTTTCCGTTTTGGTGGAACCAAATTGAGGTATTTCTGAGATATATTTCTGATCCATATTTAGCGGAGTAAAATGAGGCATTTGCGGAGTTGAAATTTCTTTTTGTAATTTTTGTAATAAATATATGTTTTTAAATAATTTTAAATGTTTTTTACTTCAATAAAGGCATATCAGGAGATAATTAAAGCTAAAAAAAAGAAGAATAATTTAAATTTTTAAATTTTTTTATTGAAAAAATTCTAACACTTTTCCGTTATGGTGGAACCAAATTGAGGTATTTCTGAGATATATTTCTGATCCATATTTAGCGGACTAAAATGAGGCATTTGCGGAGTTAAAATTTCTTTTTGTATACGGAGTTAAAATTTCTTTTTGTATTTTATTTTTTAATTTTAAATAAAATTATTTCAAAACATATATAAAAAATATATGCTTTTAAATAATTTTAAATGTTTTTTACTTCAATAAAGGCATATCAGGAGATAATTAAAGCTAAAAAGAAAGATGAAAAATTTAAATTTTTAAATTTTTTTATTGCAAAAATTCTAACACTTTTCCGTTTTGGTGGAACCAAATTGAGGTATTTCTGAGATATATTTCTGATCCATATTTAGCGGACTAAAATGAGGCATTTGCGGAGTTAAAATTTCTTTTTGTAATTTTTGTAAAAAATATATGTTTTTAAATAATTTTAAATGTTTTTTACTTAAATAAAGGCATATCAGGAGATAATTAAAGCTAAAAAAAAGAAAAAAAATTTTACTTTTTAAATTTTTTTATTGCAAAAATTCTAACACTTTTCCGTTTTGGTGGAACCAAATTGAGGTATTTCTGAGATATATTTCTGATCCATATTTAGCGGAGTAAAATGAGGCATTTGCGGAGTTGAAATTTCTTTTTGTAATTTTTGTAATAAATATATGTTTTTAAATAATTTTAAATGTTTTTTACTTCAATAAAGGCATATCAGGAGATAATTAAAGCTAAAAAAAGAAGAAAAATTTTAATTTTTAAATTTTTTTTATTGAAAAAATTCTAACACTTTTCCGTTTTGGTGGAACCAAATTGAGGTATTTCTGAGATATATTTCTGATCCATATTTAGCGGACTAAAATGAGGCATTTGCGGAGTTAAAATTTCTTTTTGTAATTTTTGTAAAAAATATATGTTTTTAAATAATTTTAAATGTTTTTTACTTAAATAAAGGCATATCAGGAGATAATTAAAGCTAAAAAAAAGAAAAAAAATTTTACTTTTTAAATTTTTTTATTGCAAAAATTCTAACACTTCCGTTTTGGTGGAACCAAATTGAGGTATTTCTGAGATATATTTCTGATCCATATTTAGCGGACTAAAATGAGGCATTTGCGGAGTTAAAATTTCTTTTTGTAATTTTTGTAAAAAATATATGTTTTTAAATAATTTTAAATGTTTTTTACTTAAATAAAGGCATATCAGGAGATAATTAAAGCTAAAAAAAAGAAAAAAAATTTTACTTTTTAAATTTTTTTATTGCAAAAATTCTAACACTTTTCCGTTTTGGTGGAACCAAATTGAGGTATTTCTGAGATATATTTCTGATCCATATTTAGCGGAGTAAAATGAGGCATTTGCGGAGTTGAAATTTCTTTTTGTAATTTTTGTAATAAATATATGTTTTTAAATAATTTTAAATGTTTTTTACTTCAATAAAGGCATATCAGGAGATAATTAAAGCTAAAAAAAAGAAGAAAAATTTAAATTTTTAAATTTTTTTATTGAAAAAATTCTAACACTTTTCCGTTATGGTGGAACCAAATTGAGGTATTTCTGAGATATATTTCTGATCCATATTTAGCGGACTAAAATGAGGCATTTGCGGAGTTAAAATTTCTTTTTGTATACGGAGTTAAAATTTCTTTTTGTATTTTATTTTTTAATTTTAAATAAAATTATTTCAAAACATATATAAAAAATATATGCTTTTAAATAATTTTAAATGTTTTTTACTTCAATAAAGCGCATATCAGGAGATAATTAAAGCTAAAAAGAAAGATGAAAAATTTAAATTTTTAAATTTTTTTATTGCAAAAATTCTAACACTTTTCCGTTTTGGTGGAACCAAATTGAGGTATTTCTGAGATATATTTCTGATCCATATTTAGCGGACTAAAATGAGGCATTTGCGGAGTTAAAATTTCTTTTTGTAATTTTTGTAAAAAATATATGTTTTTAAATAATTTTAAATGTTTTTTACTTAAATAAAGGCATATCAGGAGATAATTAAAGCTAAAAAAAAGAAAAAAAATTTTACTTTTTAAATTTTTTTATTGCAAAAATTCTAACACTTTTCCGTTTTGGTGGAACCAAATTGAGGTATTTCTGAGATATATTTCTGATCCATATTTAGCGGAGTAAAATGAGGCATTTGCGGAGTTGAAATTTCTTTTTGTAATTTTTGTAATAAATATATGTTTTTAAATAATTTTAAATGTTTTTTACTTCAATAAAGGCATATCAGGAGATAATTAAAGCTAAAAAAAGAAGAAAAATTTTAATTTTTAAATTTTTTTTATTGAAAAAATTCTAACACTTTTCCGTTTTGGTGGAACCAAATTGAGGTATTTCTGAGATATATTTCTGATCCATATTTAGCGGACTAAAATGAGGCATTTGCGGAGTTAAAATTTCTTTTTGTAATTTTTGTAAAAAATATATGTTTTTAAATAATTTTAAATGTTTTTTACTTAAATAAAGGCATATCAGGAGATAATTAAAGCTAAAAAAAAAGAAGAAAAAATTTTAATTTTTAAATTTTTTTATTGCAAAAATTCTAACACTTTTCCGTTTTGGTGGAACCAAATTGAGGTATTTCTGAGATATATTTCTGATCCATATTTAGCGGAGTAAAATGAGGCATTTGCGGAGTTGAAATTTCTTTTTGTAATTTTTGTAATAAATATATGTTTTTAAATAATTTTAAATGTTTTTTACTTCAATAAAGGCATATCAGGAGATAATTAAAGCTAAAAAAAAGAAGAAAAATTTAAATTTTTAAATTTTTTTATTGCAAAAATTCTAACACTTTTCCGTTTTGGTGGAACCAAATTGAGGTATTTCTGAGATATATTTCTGATCCATATTTAGCGGAGTAAAATGAGGCATTTGCGGAGTTGAAATTTCTTTTTGTAATTTTTGTAATAAATATATGTTTTTAAATAATTTTAAATGTTTTTTACTTCAATAAAGGCATATCAGGAGATAATTAAAGCTAAAAAAAAGAAGAAAAATTTAAATTTTTAAATTTTTTTATTGCAAAAATTCTAACACTTTTCCGTTTTGGTGGAACCAAATTGAGGTATTTCTGAGATATATTTCTGATCCATATTTAGCGGAGTAAAATGAGGCATTTGCGGAGTTGAAATTTCTTTTTGTAATTTTTGTAATAAATATATGTTTTTAAATAATTTTAAATGTTTTTTACTTCAATAAAGGCATATCAGGAGATAATTAAAGCTAAAAAAAAGAAGAAAAATTTAAATTTTTAGATTTTTTTATTGCAAAAATTCTAACACTTTTCCGTTTTGGTGGAACCTAATTGAGGTATTTCTGAGATATATTTCTGATCCATATTTAGCGGACTAAAATGAGGCATTTGCGGAGTTAAAATTTCTTTTTGTAATTTTTGTAAAAAATATATGTTTTTAAATAATTTTAAATGTTTTTTACTTCAATAAAGGCATATCAGGAGATAATTAAAGCTAAAAAAAAAGAAGAAAAATTTTAATTTTTAAATTTCTTTATTGAAAAAATTCTAACACTTTTCCGTTTTGGTGGAACCAAATTGAGGTATTTCTGAGATATATTTCTGATCCGTATTTAGCGGACTAAAATGAGGCATTTGCGGAGTTAAAATTTCTTTTTGTAATTTTTGTAAAAAATATATGTTTTTAAATAATTTTAAATGTTTTTTACTTCAATAAAGGCATATCAGGAGATAATTATAGCTAAAAAAAAAGAAGAAAAATTTTAATTTTTAAATTTTTTTTATTGATAAAATTCTAACACTTTTCCGTTTTGGTGGAACCAAATTTAGGTATTTCTGAGATATATTTCTGATCCATATTTAGCGGACTAAAATGATGCATTTGCGGAGTTAAAATTTCTTTTTGTAATTTTTGTAAAAAATATAAGTTTTTAAATAATTTTAAATGTTTTTTACTTCAATAAAGGCATATCAGAAGATAATTAAAGCTAAAAAAAAAGAAGAAAAATTTAAATTTTTAAATTTTTTTATTTAAAAAATTCTAACACTTTTCCGTTTTGGTTGAACCAAATTGAGGAATTTCTGAGATATATTTCTGATCCATATTTAGCGGACTAAAATGAGGCATTTGCGGAGTTAAAATTTCTTTTTGTAATTTTTGTAAAAAATATATGTTCTTAAATAATTTTAAATGTTTTTTACTTAAATAAAGGCATATCAGGAGATAATTAAAGCTAACAAAAAAAAGAAAAAAAATTGTACTTTTTAAATTTTTTTATTGAAAAAATTCTAACACTTTTCCGTTTTGGTGGAACCAAATTGAGGAATTTCTGAGATATATTTCTGATCCATATTTAGCGGAATAAAATGAGGCATATGCGGAGTTAAAATTTCTTTTTGTAATTTTTGTAAAAAATATATGTTTTGGTGGAACCAAATTGAGGTATTTCTGAGATATATTTCTGATCCATATTTAGCGGACTAAAATGAGGCATTTGCGGAGTTAAAATTTCTTTTTGTAATTTTTGTAAAAAATATATGTTTTTAAATAATTTTAAATGTTTTTTACTTAAATAAAGGCATATCAGGAGATAATTAAAGCTAAAAAAAAGAAGAAAAATTTTAATTTTTAAATTTTTTTATTGCCAAAAATTCAAACACTTCCGTTTTGGTGGAACCAAATTGAGGTATTTCTGAGATATATTTCTGATCCATATTTAGCGGACTAAAATGAGGCATTTGCGGAGTTAAAATTTCTTTTTGTAATTTTTGTAAAAAATTTATGTTTTTAAATAATTTTAAATGTTTTTTACTTCAATAAAGGCATATCAGAAGATAATTAAAACTAAAAAAAAAGAAGAAAAATTTAAATTTTTAAATTTTTTTATTGAAAAAATTCTAACACTTTTCCGTTTTGGTGGAACCAAATTGAGGTATTTCTGAGATATATTTCTGATCCATATTTAGCGGACTAAAATGAGGCATTTGCGGAGTTAAAATTTCTTTTTGTA
Organism: Empis stercorea; assembly: GCA_949752835.1. Taxonomy (NCBI): domain Eukaryota; kingdom Metazoa; phylum Arthropoda; class Insecta; order Diptera; family Empididae; genus Empis; species Empis stercorea. Next base: position 42,157,900 of record OX457085.1, read on the forward strand.
TACGGAGTTAAAATTTCTTTTTGTATTTTATTTTTTAATTTTAAATAAAATTATTTCAAAACATATATAAAAAATATATGCTTTTAAATAATTTTAAATGTTTTTTACTTCAATAAAGGCATATCAGGAGATAATTAAAGCTAAAAAGAAAGATGAAAAATTTAAATTTTTAAATTTTTTTATTGCAAAAATTCTAACACTTTTCCGTTTTGGTGGAACCAAATTGAGGTATTTCTGAGATATATTTCTGATCCATATTTAGCGGACTAAAATGAGGCATTTGCGGAGTTAAAATTTCTTTTTGTAATTTTTGTAAAAAATATATGTTTTTAAATAATTTTAAATGTTTTTTACTTAAATAAAGACATATCAGGAGATAATTAAAGCTAAAAAAAAGAAAAAAAATTTTACTTTTTAAATTTTTTTATTGCAAAAATTCTAACACTTTTCCGTTTTGGTGGAACCAAATTGAGGTATTTCTGAGATATATTTCTGATCCATATTTAGCGGAGTAAAATGAGGCATTTGCGGAGTTGAAATTTCTTTTTGTAATTTTTGTAATAAATATATGTTTTTAAATAATTTTAAATGTTTTTTACTTCAATAAAGGCATATCAGGAGATAATTAAAGCTAAAAAAAGAAGAAAAATTTTAATTTTTAAATTTTTTTTATTGAAAAAATTCTAACACTTTTCCGTTTTGGTGGAACCAAATTGAGGTATTTCTGAGATATATTTCTGATCCATATTTAGCGGACTAAAATGAGGCATTTGCGGAGTTAAAATTTCTTTTTGTAATTTTTGTAAAAAATATATGTTTTTAAATAATTTTAAATGTTTTTTACTTAAATAAAGGCATATCAGGAGATAATTAAAGCTACAAAAAAAGAAGAAAAAATTTTAATTTTTAAATTTTTTTATTGCAAAAATTCTAACACTTTTCCGTTTTGGTGGAACCAAATTGAGGTATTTCTGAGATATATTTCTGATCCATATTTAGCGGAGTAAAATGAGGCATTTGCGGAGTTGAAATTTCTTTTTGTAATTTTTGTAATAAATATATGTTTTTAAATAATTTTAAATGTTTTTTACTTCAATAAAGGCATATCAGGAGATAATTAAAGCTAAAAAAAAGAAGAAAAATTTAAATTTTTAAATTTTTTTATTGCAAAAATTCTAACACTTTTCCGTTTTGGTGGAACCAAATTGAGGTATTTCTGAGATATATTTCTGATCCATATTTAGCGGAGTAAAATGAGGCATTTGCGGAGTTGAAATTTCTTTTTGTAATTTTTGTAATAAATATATGTTTTTAAATAATTTTAAATGTTTTTTACTTCAATAAAGGCATATCAGGAGATAATTAAAGCTAAAAAAAAGAAGAAAAATTTAAATTTTTAAATTTTTTTATTGCAAAAATTCTAACACTTTTCCGTTTTGGTGGAACCAAATTGAGGTATTTCTGAGATATATTTCTGATCCATATTTAGCGGAGTAAAATGAGGCATTTGCGGAGTTGAAATTTCTTTTTGTAATTTTTGTAATAAATATATGTTTTTAAATAATTTTAAATGTTTTTTACTTCAATAAAGGCATATCAGGAGATAATTAAAGCTAAAAAAAAGAAGAAAAATTTAAATTTTTAGATTTTTTTATTGCAAAAATTCTAACACTTTTCCGTTTTGGTGGAACCTAATTGAGGTATTTCTGAGATATATTTCTGATCCATATTTAGCGGACTAAAATGAGGCATTTGCGGAGTTAAAATTTCTTTTTGTAATTTTTGTAAAAAATATATGTTTTTAAATAATTTTAAATGTTTTTTACTTCAATAAAGGCATATCAGGAGATAATTAAAGCTAAAAAAAAAGAAGAAAAATTTTAATTTTTAAATTTCTTTATTGAAAAAATTCTAACACTTTTCCGTTTTGGTGGAACCAAATTGAGGTATTTCTGAGATATATTTCTGATCCGTATTTAGCGGACTAAAATGAGGCATTTGCGGAGTTAAAATTTCTTTTTGTAATTTTTGTAAAAAATATATGTTTTTAAATAATTTTAAATGTTTTTTACTTCAATAAAGGCATATCAGGAGATAATTATAGCTAAAAAAAAAGAAGAAAAATTTTAATTTTTAAATTTTTTTTATTGATAAAATTCTAACACTTTTCCGTTTTGGTGGAACCAAATTTAGGTATTTCTGAGATATATTTCTGATCCATATTTAGCGGACTAAAATGATGCATTTGCGGAGTTAAAATTTCTTTTTGTAATTTTTGTAAAAAATATAAGTTTTTAAATAATTTTAAATGTTTTTTACTTCAATAAAGGCATATCAGAAGATAATTAAAGCTAAAAAAAAAGAAGAAAAATTTAAATTTTTAAATTTTTTTATTTAAAAAATTCTAACACTTTTCCGTTTTGGTTGAACCAAATTGAGGAATTTCTGAGATATATTTCTGATCCATATTTAGCGGACTAAAATGAGGCATTTGCGGAGTTAAAATTTCTTTTTGTAATTTTTGTAAAAAATATATGTTCTTAAATAATTTTAAATGTTTTTTACTTAAATAAAGGCATATCAGGAGATAATTAAAGCTAACAAAAAAAAGAAAAAAAATTGTACTTTTTAAATTTTTTTATTGAAAAAATTCTAACACTTTTCCGTTTTGGTGGAACCAAATTGAGGAATTTCTGAGATATATTTCTGATCCATATTTAGCGGAATAAAATGAGGCATATGCGGAGTTAAAATTTCTTTTTGTAATTTTTGTAAAAAATATATGTTTTGGTGGAACCAAATTGAGGTATTTCTGAGATATATTTCTGATCCATATTTAGCGGACTAAAATGAGGCATTTGCGGAGTTAAAATTTCTTTTTGTAATTTTTGTAAAAAATATATGTTTTTAAATAATTTTAAATGTTTTTTACTTAAATAAAGGCATATCAGGAGATAATTAAAGCTAAAAAAAAGAAGAAAAATTTTAATTTTTAAATTTTTTTATTGCCAAAAATTCAAACACTTCCGTTTTGGTGGAACCAAATTGAGGTATTTCTGAGATATATTTCTGATCCATATTTAGCGGACTAAAATGAGGCATTTGCGGAGTTAAAATTTCTTTTTGTAATTTTTGTAAAAAATTTATGTTTTTAAATAATTTTAAATGTTTTTTACTTCAATAAAGGCATATCAGAAGATAATTAAAACTAAAAAAAAAGAAGAAAAATTTAAATTTTTAAATTTTTTTATTGAAAAAATTCTAACACTTTTCCGTTTTGGTGGAACCAAATTGAGGTATTTCTGAGATATATTTCTGATCCATATTTAGCGGACTAAAATGAGGCATTTGCGGAGTTAAAATTTCTTTTTGTATACGGAGTTAAAATTTCTTTGTGTATTTTATTTTTTAATTTTAAATAAAATTATTTCAAAACATATATAAAAAATATATGCTTTTAAATAATTTTAAATGTTTTTTACTTCAATAAAGGCATATCAGGAGATAATTAAAGCTAAAAAGAAAGATGAAAAATTTAAATTTTTAAATTTTTTTATTGCAAAAATTCTAACACTTTTCCGTTTTGGTGGAACCAAATTGAGGTATTTCTGAGATATATTTCTGATCCATATTTAGCGGACTAAAATGAGGCATTTGCGGAGTTAAAATTTCTTTTTGTAATTTTTGTAAAAAATATATGTTTTTAAATAATTTTAAATGTTTTTTACTTAAATAAAGACATATCAGGAGATAATTAAAGCTAAAAAAAAGAAAAAAAATTTTACTTTTTAAATTTTTTTATTGCAAAAATTCTAACACTTTTCCGTTTTGGTGGAACCAAATTGAGGTATTTCTGAGATATATTTCTGATCCATATTTAGCGGAGTAAAATGAGGCATTTGCGGAGTTGAAATTTCTTTTTGTAATTTTTGTAATAAATATATGTTTTTAAATAATTTTAAATGTTTTTTACTTCAATAAAGGCATATCAGGAGATAATTAAAGCTAAAAAAAAGAAGAAAAATTTAAATTTTTAAATTTTTTTATTGAAAAAATTCTAACACTTTTCCGTTATGGTGGAACCAAATTGAGGTATTTCTGAGATATATTTCTGATCCATATTTAGCGGACTAAAATGAGGCATTTGCGGAGTTAAAATTTCTTTTTGTATACGGAGTTAAAATTTCTTTTTGTATTTTATTTTTTAATTTTAAATAAAATTATTTCAAAACATATATAAAAAATATATGCTTTTAAATAATTTTAAATGTTTCTTACTTCAATAAAGGCATATCAGGAGATAATTAAAGCTAAAAAGAAAGATGAAAAATTTAAATTTTTAAATTTTTTTATTGCAAAAATTCTAACACTTTTCCGTTTTGGTGGAACCAAATTGAGGTATTTCTGAGATATATTTCTGATCCATATTTAGCGGACTAAAATGAGGCATTTGCGGAGTTAAAATTTCTTTTTGTAATTTTTGTAAAAAATATATGTTTTTAAATAATTTTAAATGTTTTTTACTTAAATAAAGGCATATCAGGAGATAATTAAAGCTAAAAAAAAGAAAAAAAATTTTACTTTTTAAATTTTTTTATTGCAAAAATTCTAACACTTTTCCGTTTTGGTGGAACCAAATTGAGGTATTTCTGAGATATATTTCTGATCCATATTTAGCGGAGTAAAATGAGGCATTTGCGGAGTTGAAATTTCTTTTTGTAATTTTTGTAATAAATATATGTTTTTAAATAATTTTAAATGTTTTTTACTTCAATAAAGGCATATCAGGAGATAATTAAAGCTAAAAAAAGAGGAAAAATTTTAATTTTTAAATTTTTTTTATTGAAAAAATTCTAACACTTTTCCGTTTTGGTGGAACCAAATTGAGGTATTTCTGAGATATATTTCTGATCCATATTTAGCGGACTAAAATGAGGCATTTGCGGAGTTAAAATTTCTTTTTGTAAATTTTGTAAAAAATATATGTTTTTAAATAATTTTAAATGTTTTTTACTTAAATAAAGGCATATCAGGAGATAATTAAAGCTAAAAAAAAGAAAAAAAATTTTACTTTTTAAATTTTTTTATTGCAAAAATTCTAACACTTTTCCGTTTTGGTGGAACCAAATTGAGGTATTTCTGAGATATATTTCTGATCCATATTTAGCGGACTAAAATGAGGCATTTGCGGAGTTAAAATTTCTTTTTGTAATTTTTGTAAAAAATATATGTTTTTAAATAATTTTAAATGTTTTTTACTTAAATAAAGGCATATCAGGAGATAATTAAAGCTAAAAAAAAGAAAAAAAATTTTACTTTTTAAATTTTTTTATTGCAAAAATTCTAACACTTTTCCGTTTTGGTGGAACCAAATTGAGGTATTTCTGAGATATATTTCTGATCCATATTTAGCGGAGTAAAATGAGGCATTTGCGGAGTTGAAATTTCTTTTTGTAATTTTTGTAATAAATATATGTTTTTAAATAATTTTAAATGTTTTTTACTTCAATAAAGGCATATCAGGAGATAATTAAAGCTAAAAAAAGAGGAAAAATTTTAATTTTTAAATTTTTTTTATTGAAAAAATTCTAACACTTTTCCGTTTTGGTGGAACCAAATTGAGGTATTTCTGAGATATATTTCTGATCCATATTTAGCGGACTAAAATGAGGCATTTGCGGAGTTAAAATTTCTTTTTGTAAATTTTGTAAAAAATATATGTTTTTAAATAATTTTAAATGTTTTTTACTTAAATAAAGGCATATCAGGAGATAATTAAAGCTAAAAAAAAGAAAAAAAATTTTACTTTTTAAATTTTTTTATTGCAAAAATTCTAACACTTTTCCGTTTTGGTGGAACCAAATTGAGGTATTTCTGAGATATATTTCTGATCCATATTTAGCGGACTAAAATGAGGCATTTGCGGAGTTAAAATTTCTTTTTGTAATTTTTGTAAAAAATATATGTTTTTAAATAATTTTAAATGTTTTTTACTTAAATAAAGGCATATCAGGAGATAATTAAAGCTAAAAAAAAGAAAAAAAATTTTACTTTTTAAATTTTTTTATTGCAAAAATTCTAACACTTTTCCGTTTTGGTGGAACCAAATTGAGGTATTTCTGAGATATATTTCTGATCCATATTTAGCGGAGTAAAATGAGGCATTTGCGGAGTTGAAATTTCTTTTTGTAATTTTTGTAATAAATATATGTTTTTAAATAATTTTAAATGTTTTTTACTTCAATAAAGGCATATCAGGAGATAATTAAAGCTAAAAAAAAGAAGAAAAATTTAAATTTTTAAATTTTTTTATTGAAAAAATTCTAACACTTTTCCGTTATGGTGGAACCAAATTGAGGTATTTCTGAGATATATTTCTGATCCATATTTAGCGGACTAAAATGAGGCATTTGCGGAGTTAAAATTTCTTTTTGTATACGGAGTTAAAATTTCTTTTTGTATTTTATTTTTTAATTTTAAATAAAATTATTTCAAAACATATATAAAAAATATATGCTTTTAAATAATTTTAAATGTTTTTTACTTCAATAAAGGCATATCAGGAGATAATTAAAGCTAAAAAGAAAGATGAAAAATTTAAATTTTTAAATTTTTTTATTGCAAAAATTCTA